>BLSH010207318.1:236903-248995 GCA_018402905.1 Glandirana rugosa | reverse complement strand
ACATTCCCCCCGAGAGACCCCTGGGACTACATTCCTTTCCCCGACAGACCCCCTGGGACTTCATTCCCCCCAGCCCCTTTCCTTACATCAGGGTCCCCAGAGAGCCCCCCTTACATCAGGGTCCCTAGAGAGCCACCCTCCTTACATCACGGTCCCCAGAGAGCCCCCCTTACTTTGGGGTCCCCAGAGAGCTCCCCTTACATCAGGGTCCCCAGAGAGTCCCCCTTACTTCAGGGTCCCCAGAGAGCCTAGTCTTTACATCAGGGTCCTCAGAGGGTCCCCTTACATCAGAGTCCCCAAAGAGCCCCCCTCATTACATCAGCGTCCCGAGAGAACCCCCCTTACATCAGGGACCCCAGAGAGCCCCCCTTACATCAGGGACCCCAGAGAGGCCTCCTTACTTTAGGGTACACAGAGAGCTCCCCTCCTTACATCAGGGTCCCCAGAGAGCCCACACATTACATCAGGGTCCCCAGATCCATCCCCTTTACATCATGGTCCAGTGTCCACACATTACTTCCCTTCACCAGGGTCCCCTCCTTCTTATATCAGGGACATTAGAGCATTCCTTTACCTGGCTCCTTAGCTGCAGCAGCCAGGTCTGGAGTGAGAAGCCTTGTGCTCCTCCACTGAACACAGAGGGGTGGACATGGACCAGCAAAGTCAGACCTGAAATCCAGGGCCATCATTGAACACGGTGCGGGGGTGGAGTAAAAAAAAAACATAGGGTTGGTTGCTAGTTGCTGATAGCTGCAAGGGGGAGCCGGGAGGTGTGGTAGCAGCGGGACTACAGGAGAAAGTGCTGATCTCCGCTAAATGTGGGGGCGGGGTCAGAGTCAGATTAGCCACGTGATTGGTTGCTAGACGCAACAACTACGATGCTAGCAACTAACCACTATTGTCGGCAGTGGCAGCAGCAGGAGCCAGGAGATGGGACTGCAGCAGCGGTTTCACTGTGGCAGGCAGAGCTCTATGGCAACACTGGCAAAAGGGGCTGCTGCTTCGGGCCCCACAACAATAACTGGGCCCTAGGCAGCTGCCCCTTTTGCCCTGCATTAAAGATGGCCCTGCTCTGGGGAAGAAGTTCCTTATGACATTGCCTGCATTTAATGAAATACAGTACCTTTTTCATTAAACTTAGGCTGTAGATCTAATCCTTAAAGCTATAACGGCGCTATATAAGAGCATAAAATTTAAAATAGAAGAGTCTTCAGTTCAGTTTGTCCAAGTGGTATTCGGACTATATATGTCTTCAGTTCTTTAAATGGACAGTTCATTAAAACAGATATCTCCACCGTCGGTACTATGCTGGTAGATCTCACCACTCATATGGAAATGCACTTACCAGAGAATGTTGCCTTGCACTCTCGTGCTCGTCAAAAATGCACATCCAGCTCCCACAGATACACCGATCGTCTTCCAGCAATCTGTTAACCTGTTGGTCCTAGGGCGGGCTGATTCCTTCCTCTCCCGGATAAATCAGGATGGCATATAGAAGAAAAGATGAAGCTGCACAGTGTATTATCGTTTAAAAAACTTTATTCATTTAAAATCATTCCATCATACTCACAAGCAACGCTTGTCACGCTAGCAGATTAGACAAACATGAGTGCCGGGAGACAGTGGCTCTGAGTATCTGGCAACCCTTCCTGCTTCGACCTCCCGTCTCAGATGTAACGGGCGTTCTGCCAACCTGCAGCGAACGACCGGACTGTGCTACTCCTGCTTACTCGATTACCATGCATCGTGTCAGACGCCTTTCGTCCATAGGACTTCTACCGTGACACGGTGTACGGCTGGCAATCCAAGCTTTTGAGATCATAGTCCCTCCCCCGTCAAATGCTCACCAGGGCAGGGCGTGCAGTGATAGGTGTCCCCATACTACTCCTCTCTCTCCGGCTAAAAGATTCATTAATCGATCACATATCAATTGTTAAAACGTATGGTCAAACCCAATATAGTTTTATGCACTCAATAACTTACAATTGAGTCTCACTAGCCATCCACTAGTGATGGCAAGGTAGTAGCCTTATTTTATAAACAATGTACATAAACAGTCAGCCGGAATTAAAGTAGCGGATGATACAAACATGCAGTGTTATAAAACTACAATATAATACAGTGTGATACAAATGGCAATAAAATAAGATCAACTTATGTATCTATGAACAATATTCTTGATCTAAAATTCAGACAGCATATTACACCCTCATATCAAATGCATATATCTCGTAGAAATCTAACCATAAACTCCATCACCTATTATATAGTACTCATACCATAATTTAACTCCCTCCTTAAACAACTATTTCCAGAGCCTCTCACAAATATTTCAGACCTCTCAAATATTTTCCAGCATGAAAAAATTAGAAAAAGTCGATCGAGACACACAAAAAAAGAAGGTTAAAAAATGTAAAAGGGATCAATATGATTTTAAAACAGATAATGTGTATCTATGGCAAAATACTAGTTACTTGAATAAACAAGAGGTCATAAGTCAGAGTACTGAAGAATTAAAAAGTAGCAGAAACCATGATTATCCTAGAAGGAGTGACCAAACAGTAAGAAATAAGAATGAGATGGTACACTCCAAGCATAATGACGGATGGACTAGGCTAACTCCTAGAATGCAACAACCTAAATCAGCGTATCGAGGTGATCACCAAGGATATGCGGAATCCCCTAGAACGCCGATGAGGGGAGGTGGAAATAATGTATACAGGGTCCCGATTCAAAATAGATTCCAACCTTTAGTGAGATATGAAAATGAATTTTATTCAAAAAGAGGTGGACATTTTTTAGGATATCGGGGGAGGGGAAGGGGGAACAATGTCAAGCATCCCAACCCACCCCCATATGGGGAAGGAAGGGGAGGCAGAGACCCCTCACAACAATACAGATACCCCCCAGAAATGCCCAATCAACAAGAAAGAGAGGGTGTAGGGCGGGTAAACGAAAACAATCCAAAGAAAAGAAGAAGAGACTACTAAATGAAGGAATCTATAACTTAAGTAAGGTACAATTGAATCATAAAGAACTCAATATTCTGAATTTGGGATTAAAATGTGCTCCGAGAAGACCTCTAAATAAATTCGGAGTATTTATTGATGCACATAAATACTTTCGAAATTCAAATATGAAAAAATACTTTTTAACACACCCAGCGCATCCTATTAAACGAGTCACTGTTAGTACACATATTGATAGTGGATTAAGGAATAAATCCACGTTCAACCCTCAGAATAGTGATAACCATCATATAGAAGTATTTAAATCTTTGGTCCTGCACGATTTGGACAAGTTACAGCCTAAAAAAGATGTAAACCCCCAATATATAACACATGGGATTAAACAATTGGAAAATAGAAATAATATTATTATACGGCCCGCAGACAAGGATGGTGGAGTAGTATTGTTAGATAAAGATTTTTATCACAACCAGCTTCACAACATGCTATCTGACAGTAAAACGTATAGGAGGTTAACGAAAGATCCCACAGACATTTACTCAAAACAGTTAAAGAAGCTGGTGGACTTAGGGTATAGAATGGGAGGCTTAAACAAAAAAGAGTCAAGATATTTAGTCCCAGTTGCTTGTCGCATACCAGTCATTTATACCTTACCAAAGGTCCACAAAAATTCTCAGTGTCCACCAGCAAGACCAATAGTTAATTGTATAGGATCTGTTACAGCACGTTTAGGAGAATACCTTGCTAAATTTTTGCAACCAAGTGTACAAGCAACACGGGCATATTTGAAAAACACCAAAGATTTTCTCCAATCATTGAATCATGTAGAATTAAAAGGAGACGACACAGTCTATTTGGTAACAGCTGACGTAGCATCATTATATACTATGATTCAACACAAAGACGCCATGTTAGCATGAAATTGGGCACTTAGTAAACGAGATGAAATTCCATTTGCCCAGATGTCCTTTTTGGGGAAGATTCTAGAGTTCTGTATCTCCCACAATTATTTCTGGTATCAAGGAATATTTTATTCCCAACAGGTTGGCGTTGCTATGGGGGCTAAGTTTGCCCCCAGCATCGCCAACTTATTTATGGCGGAGTGGAAGGACAGGACCATCTTTTGCCAGAACATACCACAATTAATGTACTATAAAAGGTTCATTGATGATATTTGCCTAATATGGAAAGGCACGAAGGAATCACTGGTGGATTTTCTTCAGGCTCTCAACCGTAATGATCAGAATATATGTCTAGATTACAAGATTGATGATAAGACAATTCACTTTTTGGATGTAGACATTGAAATCATAGATCATAAGATAGAAACAAAGGTATATTTCAAACCCACCGAGAGAAACTGTTACCTCTCGGTGGGAAGTGGGCATCATCCTTTATGGATAAAAAATATCCTGAAGGGCCAACTGATGAGACTCAGACGTAATTGTAGTAGGGTTGAGGATTTCAGAAAACAGGCAGATCTCCTCAAGTCTAAGTTTAAAGAAAAGGGCTACACAGATTTCTTTTTAGATAAAGTAATGGAACAAGTGGAATCAGTCCCAAGGGAAACATGTTTAGAAAATAAAAATAAAAATAAAAACAAGAAGGATATGGATAGAGATACATACCAATGGAAATTTATATCCGACTACCATTGCCAATATAAGGAAGTGGAGGACATTTTTAGGCGACACTGGAATGTATTATGTTTGGATAGACAGTTGGGACCTGTACTTCCCCAGGAGCCTAAATTTATATACAGAAAGGCCCCTAACTTCGGGGACAGGATTGTCAAAAAAGTATTAGATGCCCCAGGTAAACAAAAATTTCAGTTGGGAACTGAGGGTTATTTTACATGTAGGAACTGTAGAGCAGGCCGCACAGTTAAAAGTATAAGCAGGGGTTTGACTACGTTCTCTAACTGTGAGGGGAATACCTTCACCGTCAGAGAATTCATCACATGCAACTCTAGCTTTGTGGTATATATGCTGTGGTGCCCATGTGGTCTAGTTTACATTGGAAAAACGAAAAGACAGCTCAAAGTCAGAATAGGAGAACACATCACTAATATTACCAACGGATATAAAGACCACAGTGTATCTCTACATTTCAGACTAAAACACAATAGGGACCCCTCACTACTACAATTTTGTGGAATTGATGTGGTGTATCCCTCATGGCGCGGGTCAAATTGAATTCGAGATCTTTCGCAGGGAGAAACCAAATGGATTTTTTTAATGAAAAGTCTCGCTCCTAGAGGCATGAACATTGAATTAGATGTAAACGCCTTCATCAACAATTTTTGATTAGTAACTACATGCATGTTGACATATATTAATAGCATTTTGATATCTGGGTCCAAATTTCTCAGGTTGGATTTTTGGAAGGATACGTGTTAGTTTGGGTATGTAGAGCCCGCATGCTGGAAAATATTTGAGAGGTCTGAAATATTTGTGAGCGGCTCTGGAAATAGTTGTTTAAGGAGGGAGTTAAATTATGGTGTGAGTACTATATAATAGGTGATGGAGTTTATGGTTAGATTTCTACGAGATATATGCATTTGATATGAGGGTGTAACATGCTGTCTGAATTTTAGATCAAGAATATTGTTCATAGATACATAAGTTGATCTTATTTTATTGCCATTTGTATCACACTGTATTATATTGTAGTTTTATTACATTGCATGTTTGTATCATCCGCTACATTAATTCCGGCTGACTGTTTATGTACATTGTTTATAAAATAAGGCTACTACCTTGCCATCACTAGTGGATGGCTAGTGAGACTCAATAGTAAGTTATTGAGTGCATAAAACTATATTGGGTTTGACCATACGTTTTAACAATTGATATGTGATCAATTAGCCGGAGAGAGAGGAGTAGTATGGTGACACCTATCACTGCACGCCCTGCCCTGATGAGCAATTAGACGGGGGAGGGACTATGATCTCAAAAGCTTGGATTGCCAGCCGTACACCGTGTCACGGTAGAAGTCCTACCGTGACATGGTGCACAGTAATCGAGTAAGCAGGAGTAGCACGGTCCGGTCGTTCGCTGCAGGTCGGCAGAACACTCGTTACATCTGAGACGGGAGGTCGAAGCAGGAAGGGTTGCCAGATACTCAGAGCCACTGTCTCCCGGCACTCATGTTTGTCTAATCTGCTAGCGTGACAAGCGTTGCTTGTGAGTATGATGGAATGATTTTAAATGAATAAAGTTTTTTAAACGATAATACACTGTGCAGCTTCATCTTTTCTTCTATGTGCCATCCTGATTTATCCGGGAGAGGAAGGAATCAGCCCGCCCTAGGACTAACAGGTTAACAGATTGCTGGAAGACGATCGGTGTATCTGTGGGAGCTGGATGAGCGTTTTTGACGAGCACGAGAGTGCAAGGCAACACTCTCTGGTAAGTGCATTTCCATATGAGTGGTGAGATCTACCAGCATAGTACCGACGGTGGAGATATCTATTTTAAAGAACTGTCCATTTAAAGAACTGATGACATATATAGTCCGAATACCACTTGGACAAACTGAACTGAAGACTCTCCTATTTTAAATTTTATGCTCTTATATAGTGCCATTATAGCTTTAAAGATTAGATCTACAGCCTAAGGTTAATGATACAAATGTTATATTAGCGGCAGCTAAGTTATTTGTGAAATATTGTTCTATATACTTGTGTGTAGCGCGGTGGATAGATCCCGTAGTTAAGGGAAGTGTTTTTTGGATCTTGTGTGTGTGACAGTACCTTTTCCGTTGCTCAAACCCCTGCAGCATTTAGAGTATTTCTAACACTCAATTACCTTAGAACTATATATATTGTACGTCTCTCTCAGATTAACCCCTATAGCTTATAAAAAATTCCCCAACAGCCCTAACATTATATACATACAGGCGGTCCCCTAGTTACAAACATCTGACTTATAAATGACTCCTACTTACAAACGGAGGGAGACAACAGGAAGTGGGAGGAAATCTACCCCTAGGAAGGGATATTTACTCCTGTAAGAGTTATTATGGGAAAAAGGTGTCTCCACTGATGGTTGATCACCAATCCTTGTTTCCACAACAACCCAAAATGTTTAAAATTCAATTATCATTGGGACAGGAAGTGAGGTGATATCTTCTGAACAGGGACATAGACAGCAAAACAAACATTGCAGGGATGTTACCCCTTCCCTATGCTATCCAAAAAGCTTAAAAATAGTTTTTTTGGCTGACGCTACAATTAAAAAATGTACCCGTTCCAACTTACATACAAATTCAACTTAAGAACAAACCTACAGTCTCTATCCTGTTTGTAACCCGGGGACCGCCTGTATTTCCTTTAAGCATATCACCATAAACATAGACCCTTTAACCTGCATAACACAAACCATTTTTTATTTCACATTTTTTTTCAGTATTCTTCAGATAAGTTTTCACATCACTTTAATCTAACTTATTTTTTTTATTCAGCATAACATCTTATTTTTTGCAGCTCTAAGGCAAAGTCAAAGACCACTTATAATGCTGGCCTTCCAAACCTAAGTAATGCATGCTTTACTAGCCTTGACTTAGATACCTTGCATAAAAAAGTAATTAAAGTGATATTTGATGTCGCTGGGGCAAAGCGGCCAGAAATAAGGGATTTTCAAGTACACTGTAACAGGTAAGCAAAAAGGTGTACTACATAGTTGTTAAAATATAATTTATTCAATCATGGTTAAAATAGTACATAATAAGACCACATTGGAATGATACAATGACATTTCTTTCATCAAAGAGGAGATAACACCGACGTTTCGCATTTATTTGCTTCTTCATAGGTAGCTCCTCTTATTTAGTTCTGTTACATATACAGAAAGAACAAATTACAAACAGTTCACATAACAGCAATGTTTATTATCCCACAATTAGATATGGCATACAAAAACAATAATGCACACCCATTTTCTTGCATAAATCATGTGTGCCAAGCTATCGCCAAACCCCCAGGTGGTAGCAGCTGCCAGGGAAAAAAGGTAGTGGTGCCAGAAACAGCTACCAGGTCTGGTGGGCACTGGACCGGTCAAACAATCGGGGGGCTGATGGAATGCTGCCCCATGCAAAGGAGGTAGGTAACAAAGAACTCAAACCAGCAAACCCTCCCATGCAGACAGACACACACCCTCAGCAGTGGCAGTTTGTGAAACCCCCCCCCCCCTAAAAAAAAGGAGAGGAAAAAAACGCATATAAGTTTTGTAAACATAGATCAGGGCACTCAGCAGTGTCCACATGCTCCATGCAAACATTTACTCCCACCTCCTGGACCCATCAAACATTACTCACCCAAATTGCCATAGACTAGTCATGTGCTGCCGGTGGGACACCAATCGGGAATGCCCCATGGTAAGCCTAGCTCTCAGAGTTTAAATACCGGTCCCACAGGAAGTGACGAGGTTGGCGCAACCCCTTGACATCACTTCCGGCGCGGGCGCCATGGCACCCGGCCAGTCCTCCAAGGGAAGGTGGAGGAATGCCCCAGATGACAGTCCCTCCATCTAAACAGATGGGGAACATTGCCGGCCCGAGGGCCAGCTCTGCTATGGCTTGGCGCCTGAGTGACCACTGAAGGACCCATCAACTGACAGATACCGCCCACATAGGGCGGAGAGAGAGCCAAGCACACATAACCAAGCCTTTATCACTGCCCTATTTCAAAATTTGTCATGCATAAATAGCAAACAGGCAAAAACAGATATTGCAATGGCATAATGGATAGCTCTTTAGACATTATGCTGATTTAGACCACAACAGCAAAAAAACAAAAACAAAAAAAAGTGCTTAAAGTGAAACAATAAAAATTAAATATTCCTTTAAATAATGTGCTGGGGGGTCCCCTTAGTCTGCCTGTAAAAGGGCGCACTGTGATGTTTACTTTGAGCATTAGCTTACCTAATAAGAAATAGAAAACCACCGTTCAAACCTTTGTACCCCCTACACAGACTGGTCTACATCTGGCAACCTTACAAGGTATAAAACCTAATAGTAATAGTATTTGGTTTTTAATATTTGGTCTATATATACACTGTTTTTGTTTTACTCTGATCTTGTCCTTGGTCTAGGTGACCTTATTGCATCAGTCACTCTCTGGTTGTCAGGTGCTGCTTGTCAACTTCCCCCTCCATCAGGTTGATGCCAGGAGCTCTTGCGGAAAAACCCATGTGGCACAAACGGGTCTCCCACGGTTCGAGAGTGCTATAACAGCGTTTAAGAGTTTGTCTTTTTTCAAAAAAACAATATTTTTTTTGGGTATGTCAGCATTTATAAGTATGGATATATATAATTATAGGCTCCATTTTTACCAGTTATGTATTGCAGCACAATTTCCACATGCTAACTTGTATTTTTGTATTCCAGTGATCAATTTATGATGTTATGTTCAAGTCTGTACTTCTGATGAAGGTGATCTACACCGAATTAGGTCATTGTACATAACTGGATGTTTTATACAGCATAATTGTCATTCATATTGATGTTTTCTATGATAAAGCTTTTTTGAATTATACGTTTTCAAAATATTTTTAATACTGTACAACCAATAAATTTTGATATTTTAATAATAACCTTGTGTTTGTGCCTATGAAAATCCCACCTTGGAGGGTTCTAGTCTACACTGTGATGTTTAGAACAGTGCCAGAGCAAAATTACATTTGTAGGAAAAATTGTCACTGAAAAAATGTGCGTAGGGTCCCCCCCGGTCCATACCAGGCCCTTCGGGTCTGGTATGGATTTTAAGGAGAACTCCACGGCAAAAGTAAAAAAAATTGACGTGGGGTCAACCTAAAATCCAAACCAGACCCTTATCTGAGCATGCAACCTGGCTGGCCAGGATGGGGGGCGAGCGCCCCACCCAAACCATACCAGGCTACATGCCTCAACATGGGGAGTATGGGTGCTTTGGGGCAAGGGGGGCTCTGCGCCCCTCCTGACACAAAACGACACAAAAAAAAAGCTGCAACAGCTCCTCCCTAATAGAAAGGATCCCGCTGATTGAGCTCGCTTTGTTTTGACAGTTTATTTATAGTGAATGGCGGGGCCACCTGGTGACGTAATTGAGTGACCCATCCCTCTGATCGCTTCTCGGCCTTTTGGCTAATATCAAGTGTAGTATCTGTTCTTATCAGTTTGAAGGTAAGGCATTTAGGTCCCTTCCTGAAGTGTTGGGGGACTAGCCTTTCCTGATGTAATTGGTACGGAATGGTGATGGCGAGGGGAGGGTCTTTTTCCTCCTGGGTTGAATCTGGCTTCGGCTTGTCCCCAGTTGTAGGCAAGACTCTCCCTAAGCTGTCTAAATTCCTATGCCTCCTGATGGAATGGAGAACCACCTCTGATCTGGCCGATCGGCAGGTTGCTGCAAAGAAGCCCGTGGTGTATGTGCCCTTGGAGTGGCAGTCCAAGGGTGCCAAATATTCACTGAACCGGGGGGTCACCAGTGAGTTTAGGCACTTGGTCACTGCACCATACCAAACACGGCCTTTTTTTGCACCTGCCTCCTGGGCCGGGCCTTTTGGCCAGGACCGGAGGAATTTTTGATTCCTGGCCGCAAGGCCAGCCTTTGTACTGCACAAAGGCACTCTTTTGTACGTCCTCCACTATCCTTCCCCCACCTTTTTATGTTTTTTTGAGTGTTGTTTGTCATGTTTGTCACTTTTTGGTTGTTGTACACATGCACTGTTTGATTAGTAGGGTGTACGGTCCTCGGGCCTACCCTGAACGTCTTGGGATGGTGGTGGGTATGGCCTTCTGGCTTGACCCACCGCCTCTCATGGGGTCTCCCTTCGGGGGAGCCCCACTTAGTATCGATGGGCGGCCGGTTCCGGCTGGTCGCCAAAGAGAACGGGGGTTGCTCGGCCTTCTGGCTAGTCAACCCATTGGTGCACGGTACCCCAGTCCCCGTCAGGAGCCTTGCGCCCCGGGGGATCAGGGTTTAGGTCCTTCCTCCTCGGAGGGGGACCAAGTGTACACCCATGTGCACTTTTTGTGTCTTCACTTTTGTGTTGTGCACTTTTTTATGCACCGGGTGAGCTTGAGGTGTGTTCCACACCACCAAGGGCTTCAAGAAAAAAAAAAAAAAAGAAAAAGTCCCTCTGATGTCACATGATGTTAGAAGGGGGCTGGGTTATCTGTATGTCATCGGGTGGCCCCGCCCACTATAAATAAACCGTCAAAACAAAGCAAGTGCAGACGGCGGCGGCCCTCCCATGCATTATGGGGTGTTCGGCAGTGCCAAAGTCATGCGGAACACCCTATAATGTTCTAAAATTGGGAATCGGGTGAACAACAGAAGTTCGGCCCGAACGTATGCACGAGCCGAACCGTTTGTCCATCCCTAGTCTTTAAAACCATTGATTGATGTAGGTGTATTGGTGGACTTTCAACATACTGTACATAAGTTCTTTGAGCAATGTTTGTTCATGTTAAGAACAGCTTTCAAATAATTAAACCGGTTCTACTAACTGCATTGTCCCTCTCTTCAAAAAAGGGTTTCACACGTTGTCAAGTTTCTTATTACTGTTTGTGTCCCCACAGTGAAGTTTTGACCCTTTAGTTATCCTGGTGACCTAGTAACTGAAACATAAAGTAAGGTGAAAAAAAAGTTTGTTCTCATCAGAGTAATAGGTGAGGAATAGTGTTGAGCGAACCCGGACTGTAACGTTCGGGTCCGTACCGAACTTTAGGGTGTCCGTGGCACGGACCCGGACCCGGACATTTCAAAAATCGTTCGGGTTCGGTCCGGGGTTCTGCTATTTTACTCCACGTGTTGAGAAGCTGCAGGGCAGCCAATCAACAAGCGTTTCACTGGTTTGCCCTTAGAAGCCATCACAGCCATGCCTACTAATGGCATGGCTGTGATTGGCCGGTGCATCATGTGACCCAGCCTCTTTATAAGCTGGAGTCACAGTGCTGCAGTCACATGCTCCTTGGGTTAGTATAGGGAAAGGAAGCTGACGGCGTGAGGGACAGATTTTAGCCATTTTAAGACCTGATCCTGCATCCTGAGATAGATTACTTTACTACTGCTGTCTGTGCTGTTGCTCTGAGGACAGATAGCAGAAATTAGAGATTTCACATACCGCTGCTTTGAGTTGCAGA
>BLSH010207318.1:215543-232362 GCA_018402905.1 Glandirana rugosa | reverse complement strand
ACATTTCGGTCGTTAAAAAACTCAAAATCTATTTCATCCCTTCCTAATTTTTGGGGAGAGTCCAATAAACAAACGACAGACACAGGTCGACTTCTCTAAACTTTTGTGTTTTCCTTTACTCTCCTTAAGAGTGTAAAAACTCCACCCATGACGAGTCTGGAATCTTTTTCCCCATGTGGGACTTTCGGACAGAATTTTTAAACTTACAATCACGTTTAATTTTAAAGGAGTGATCTCAACTCGCTTGTGGACCTTCAAGCCCAAGACGACCAGGCAGGCTTGAAGCACTGTTTCAGGCCCAGGCCCAGGCCTGCCTTGGGCTTGCTAGCGTGCCTGTTGGTCCGTGCGATCGTTCGGGTTCCGTCCGGACCCGGACCCGGACTTTGTCACGAAGTTCGGACGGACCAGCAGAACCCGAACTTCCAGGTGTTCGCTCAACTCTAGTGAGGAAATTTTAATTTGCACTAACATTCAAATTTTTAAGACAGGCTTTCAGGGTGTACCCCTTTTTCTAAGGTCTGAGCAGTACCCACCTCAAAAATGTGAGAATTCCTCTCATTTCCTTTTGTGTTTTCAAATCTCTTCAGCTGGACACAGACAGCAAACAAATAACCTGAGAGGGGTTTTTAATCCTTCCCTACTTTATCTAAAACTCAAAAAATTGCTGGCTTTACATACACTTTAAAGAAGATCTAGTTCAATAATAATAAAAAACTAATGTTTGAAAATAAATTGTATTATGGAAATGGGGTAAGGAAGTGTAACTGTAGATGAAAGTATGCTCCCCAAAAAATTACCTTACTTTTCCATAAGCAGGGGAGGTTCTATTTATTGTGTGTACTCACTCAGCATTTTTATTATTTTTTTTATTATACAGGATTTATATAGCACCAACAGTTTGCGCAGCACTTTACAATATTAGGGCAGACAGTACAATTACAATACAATTCAATACAGGAGGAATCAGAGGGCCCTGCTCGTTAGAGCTTACAATCTAGGAGGGAGGGTTAAATGATACAAAAAGGGCAATAACTGTGGGGGATGAGCTGATTGAGAAGATAAGAAGTGTGTTTGTTAGGAGGAGGCAGGATAGGTTTCCCTGAAGAGAAAAGTTTTCAGAGATCGCCTGAAGGTGGATAGATTTGGGGACAGTCTGACAGATTGGGGTAGGGAGTTCCAGAGGGTGGGAGAGGCCCGGGAGAAGTCTTGGGGGCAAGTATGAGAGGTGGCGATGAGGAAGCTGGAGAGCAAGAGGTCTTGGGAGGAGCGAAGAGGACGATTAGGTTGGTATCTTGAGACTAGGCTGGTGATGTAGCTGGGAGCAGAGTTATGGATGGCTTTGTAGCTCATTGTTAGTATTTTGAATTTAATTTGTTGGGCGAGTGGCAGCCAGTGGAAGAATTGGCAGAGAGGGGTGGCAGACACTGAACGGTTTGTAAGGTGGATGAGTCTGGCAGCGGCATTCATGATGGACTGGAGGGGGATAGTCTATTTAAAGGTAGGCCAATGAGGAGGGAGTTGCAATAGTTGAGGCGAGAGATGACCAGGGAGTGGATCAGGAGCTTTGTGGTTTTATTGGTTAGAAAAGGACGGATTTTGGAGATGTTGCGGAGGTTAAGGCGGCAAGCCTTAGAAAGTGATTGGATGTGGGGCCAAAAGGAGAGTTCAGAATCCAGGATAACACCAAGCACCCTAACATGTGGGGATGGGTGGATGGTTGTACCACTGCTCTTGACAGAGAAGTCAGGGGAAACGGCACGTGATGGAGGAAATATTATGAGTTGGGTTTTGGACAAGTTGAGCTTGAGGAAGTGGTGTGACATCCAGGGCAGTTTCTGAGGAGTGTTGAGGGCGTAATCCAGATTGAAGGGGGTCAAGAAGGTTATTCTTAACAAGGTGCTCACTCAGTTGGTTGTAGACAAGTCGTTCGAGGAGTTTGGAGGAAAAGGGAAGCAAGGAGATATGGTGTAGATTGTTAAGATCAGTAGAGTCCAGGGATGGCTTTTTGAGTATGGGGGTGACCAATGCATGTTTTAGAGTATTGGGGAAGGTTCCAGAAGAGAGTGAGAGATTGAAGATGTGAGTAAGAGAGTGCAGGATAGAGTCAGAAGAAGAACCTAGTATTTGAGAGGGAATAGGATCCAGTGGACAGGTGGTTAGGTGGGTGTTAGAAAGGAGTTTAGCAACCTTGTTTATAGTAGTAGGTTTGAACAAGGATAGTGTCGATTGTGCTTGTTGACATGGGGTGTTAACTGGGGAAGATGCCTGTAGAGTGGAGATTTCATCACGAATTGTGTCAATCTTGCTTTTGAAGTGATTAGCAATCTCCTGGGCAGTGAGTGTGTTAGTGGGTGGAGGTGGAGGAGGATGAAGTAGGGAGTTGAAGGCAGAGAAGAGTTGACGGGGACTGGATGAGAATGTGTTAATAAGAGGGGTAAAATAGGTTTGCTTGGCAGTGTGGAGGCGAGAATTGTATTTATGCAGGGCAGATTTGTATTCGTTGAAGTCTTTGAGAGACTTTGTCTTGTGCCACAGACGCTCAAGGGCGCGGCTACGCTTTTTGAGATTTTTAGTGTCGTCTGTTTGCCAGGGTTGTAGGGGTCGAGGCCTGATTTTGTGTGTGGTGAGGGGAGCTAGCTCGTCCAGGGTGGAGGACAGAGATTTATTGTAAATGGTAGTGGCTTGGTTGGGGCAGGACAGAGGTGAGATTTTTTCATAGAGGTGGTCAGTAGCAGAATAGAGGAGAGAAGTGTTGAGTTGGCGGAGGTTTCTACGGGTAACGGTTAGGCGATTGGAGGGAAAGGTGGTGCAAGACAGGGAGAGAGAGAATCTAATAAGGTGATGGTTGGAGAGGGGAAAAGGATTGTTGGGGGAGTTGCATGGAGTGCATAGATAGGAGAAAACAAGGTCGAGGGTGTTTCCATCAGAGTGAGTAGAAGCCTGTACACATTGCTTCAGGTCAAATGAGGAAGTTAGACTAAGAAGTTTAGAAGTAGCAGTAGTGTTAGTGTTAACTGGGATGTTGAAGTCCCCAAGAAGGATTGCGGGAATTTCAGAAGAGAGAAAGTAGGGTAGCCAGGCAGAAAATGCATTAAGAAAAGCTGACAGTGGTCCAGGAGGCCGATAGATCACAGCAATTCTTAGGGAATTGCGTCGATTAGGCCTAGGGGAGTGAGTCCAGAGAAGGCCACCATGGGAGAGGGAAGCAGGAGAAGGAGAATTGCATTAATGGAGCCAGGTTTCGGTGATTGCAAGAAGATTGAAGAATTAGTGACAAATAGGTCATGAACAGCAGTGAGCTTGTTGCAGACAGAGCGGGCGTTCCAGAGGGCACAGGAGAAGGGGAGGCTGGTTTTGGGAAGAAGGGGAATGGAGATTAAATTGCGTAGATCGCGACTACTGCCAGAGGGTGAGGGGTGGTGATGGGCATGTTGGGTGTTGTTAAATGACGGAAGCCCAGGTTTTGGGGAAATATCTCCAGAGGCTAGAAGAAGCAGAAAAGAAAGGGAGGCAGCATGGGAATATGATTTATATGAGGGGATGTGCTTGAGCATCCTGGTTTTGATAGCATGTGGGCTTAGATTTAGAAAGAGGCGGTGAGTGCAGTAATGGGGAGAGGGGAGAAATGTACAGGTTGTGGGGTGGGTGAAGAAAAGATAGTTTGAGGAGAGAGGCTGCTATTGTGAAAAGGAGAGGTAAGGAATGCATGTTTCAGAGAGAAAAGTGTGAGGATTTGGAAATTAGGTTACCTGTAGTCTGGTGTTATGGAAAGTAGTTTGATGTTAGTGTGTGCCTTGTGCAAATCGCTGAAGTGCAATAGCAGAAGTGCCCACTTATTTAAAGAACTCCACTTTGTTGGAAGAACCCCTCTGCAATGTCTAACCCCCTGCAATGCTTCCCCCGCAAACAAAGCTTTGTTTTATACTGTGATCGGTGTGGGTGGAATGGGGCAATTAATCAATTACGGGGTAATATTTAGCACACAGACATCACAGCAGACCTTTCCACTCTATGATCAAGGGAGCCAAAAAGGGCAGAATATGTATAAGGGAGCCATAAATTAGGTAAGACCCAAGCTTAAATAAACATCAAAAATAGTGTGAACATCCCTACAGATGTAGGTGAAATAATGGTGACAAGCACACAATTACCAAATATGCATCTGAGTAGTCAGTCAATTAATTTTGAGGTATAAGGCAATTGTAGGAATATAGATGCAGATTATCAGTATTGAGAAAAGATGTGCATGAAAAGCAGGCTATATTCAGTTGAACAGTGGAGGTATCAGCATTCTAGGCATACCAGTATTGAGAAAAGATGTGCATGAAAAGCAGGCTGTATTCAGTTGAAGGGTGGAGGTATCAGCAATCTAGGCATACCAGTATTGAGAAAAGATGTGCATGAAAAGCAGGCTGTATTCAATTGAAGGGTGGAGGTATCAGCAATCTAGGCATACCAGTTTTGAGAAAAGATGTGCATGAAAAGCAGGCTGTATTCAGTTGAAGGGTGGAGGTATCAGCATTCTAGGCATACCTGTGAAGAGAGAAGCAGTGGTTCAGATGGATGGCATGACCCCTGTCAGCTAACATAAGAGTCATGCTATCATGTATGGGATTCTAAGGTTCATGAAACTTGCTAGCCATTCATATTCTCAGATTTTTTTTATATGTAAACAGTTTGGTTCCTCATTAGAATGTTTACTTTAGTTGCACAAAGATTTCCATGATTAATTGTTATTCAGTATGACCCATGAGGCTAACAGAAGGAACTAGCAAATATATGTGAAATTACAGTTATTCTGATGTTGCAGTTGTTAAACATGATTTCAGTTATAATATGAACACTAGCAATGCCTTATAAGATTTCTGGCAGACTTTACTCATGCAATAATTTGCTGTAAAGGACAGTGCCTTATTCAATGAGTGCATGACCCTAGCGAAGGGCTATAGCTATAAGTTAGGTTCCTCTGGTCACTTGAGCAAGATTTCCTCTTAAGATCATTAATAGCAAAAAATAGTTAATCTTTTATATAAATCAGTTCCCAAGTCTGTTCTTCATCACCACATGCATACATCTTTAAGTGAATGCATCATGAAAACAAGTTAAAGAGGAACTTCAACCCCCTAGGGGTAACTTTGATCTTAACCTCCTCTTACCTTGTCTGCTGCTTTCAGCTGAAATGGCATACATGGTATAGTTTTCTTAACCACTTGCCTACTGGGCACTTTCACCCCCTTCCTGCCTAGGCCAATTTTTAGCTTTCAGTGCTGCCATTTTAATAATTTCTTTGGCACTAATAGAGTTTCCTTTTGGTGGTATTTAATAGACATTGGGTTTTTTTTTTTTGCTAAACAAATGAAAAAATACCAAACATTTTGAAGAAAAAAATGTTTTTTTAGTTTTTGTTAAGTTTTGCAAACAGGTCATGTTTCTCCTTTACTGATGTGCACTGATGAGGCGGCACTGATGGGCACTGATAAACTACACTGATGGGCACTGATGGGCAGCACTGATGGGCCCTGATAATCTGCACTGATGGGCACTGATAAAGTTGGCCCTGATGAGGCAGTATTGGTGAGCACTGATGAGGAGGCACTGATAGGCAGAACTGATGGGCACTGATTAGGAGGCACTGATAGGCAACACTGATAGGCACTGATTGGCAGCACTGGTTGGCACTGTTGGGTTACACTGCTGGGCACTGATAGGCTGCATTGATGGGCACCGATGGCCACTGATGAGGCGGCGCTGATGCTCTGATTATCAGTGTAGATGTCCCCTTTCACACTTGCCGGTTACTGGCTTTCCTCTCCTCACGCTGTGACTGTGTGAGGAAATGAATGGCATTAACCAGCAAGTGTGTTTACATTGTGATCAGCTGAGATTGGACACAGTTGATCACATGGTAAAGGGCCACTGTGATTTGCCCTTTATCATGATCTGTGATCAGCTGTGTCCAAAGGACACATCAATCAGAGAGCAGGCCGGATGCAAGCTGCAGGGGGCACACTGTGCAGTGTGGTGTAAAAAGCTCTAGTGTGCCACGTGATCCCTTATGTGGCCTAGGAGGCTGCCAGTGGCTAGGACTACAACATTCTTACCTGGGCAAGAATTGTAGAAGCCCTAGCCAGCTTAAAAAATAGACAGTTGCATGCTCAAAAACTGTGATTCTGTAAAAGGGGCTCGGGGGAGCGGGGTCAATATTAAGAACAGGCAAAAAACAAGTGGTTGTCAAGTACAAAAGAAAAATACCTGCAAGAGAATGGCATAATGAGCTAGTATGCGTTGCATACTAGTTCATTATGAAATGCTTACCTTAGATCAACGCTGTAGCAGCAGTCCCCGAGCACCGCTGTGACTGGCGACATGCTGAGTCATCTTCTTCCGGGATCCCGGGCACCGACCAATCACAGAGCAGACTCCAGCACTGTGATTGGCAGGAGCCGCGCTGATGTCACTCCCACGCATGCACATGGGAGCCATCATTTACGGCACACTTAGTGAAGAAATGGCCCAGTCAAGCCGTTTCTTCACTGTTCATGTGCCAATGATGTTGGCACATGCATTTACACTGTATATCTCCTAAACTGTGTAGGTTTGGAAGATATGCAGGGGACCTACAGGTAAGCTTTATTATAGGCTTACCTGTAGGTAGAGTTGAGAAGACACCTGGATGTTCGGGTTCGGCGGGTTCAGCCGAACTTCTCTAAAAAGTTCGAGTTCGGCCCCAAACTTGACCCGAACTTGACCCCGAACCCCATTGAATTCAATGGTGACCCGAACTTTTAAGCACTAAAATGGCTCTAAAAAAGACCTGGAAAGGGCTAGAGGGCTGCAAAAGGAAGCAAAAGGGAGTAAGAGTAGGACAAGTGCCCTGCAAACAAATGTGGATAGGGAAATAACTTAAAATCACATAAAAAAAAAAATGGAGGAGGAGGTGGATGTGGAGTAGTAGGTTAAGGAGGCGGTGACCGTGGTGGTGTAGGTGGAAGTGGCAGTGGAGGAGGAGGAGGCAGCCAACACTGTTTTTTGTTTGTTTTTTTTTCTAATTGGGGTAGCCCCCAAAATATTGAGACATATTAAAAAAAAAAAAAGGTCACTATCTGCCGACAAACCCAGAGATGTTCTAGCACGGGTTTACTTTTTCCATATAAAATGTACCATGGTTTATTTTTCATGTTTCTCCTGTTAAAAATTCCAATAAAGACTTATGTTCTATAAAAAAAAAAAAAGGAAAAGATCACTTAAGTATACCAATGGCTGTGTGAGGCAGGTATAAATGTCTATTCTGCGCAAGGTACAGACAAGTCTTGTGGGATCCATGCCTGGTTCATTTTAATAAACGTTAGCTTGTCCACGTTGGTTGTGGACAGGCGGCTGCGCTTGTCTGTGATAAAGCACCCTGCTGTGCTAAACACATGTTCAGACAATACACTGGCTGCAGGGCAGACCAGTACCTCCAAGGCATAAAGGGCAAGCTCAGGCCATGTGCCCAATTTGGAGACTCAGAAGTTGAATGGGGCAGACCCATCAGTCAGTACGTGTAGGCCTGTGCATACATACTGTTGCCTATCAGCTGGTGGTGCTGTTTGTTGTGGCGTGCTGCTGACAAAGCTTTTCCACATTTTGGCCATGCTAACCCTGCCTTCTGAGGAGCTGGTGGTGCCACAGCTGCGTTGGCAACCTCTTCCTCCTCCTCTGCCTTCGCCTTGTGCTTCCACTGAGCCCCCGGTGTCATTTGGGAATGCCCTCAGCAGCGCATTTACCAGCATAAGAGACTGCTGCATAACTTGGGGCTCAGACTGCTTGGCTGATTTACAAGGGGCTGAGGTGAAAGACAGATGGCCATGGGGTTCAGGTGCCAACTCTGAGCTTTCAGCAAGGGACAGGGTGGGAGACAATGTGAAGGAACTGGAGGTATTGTCAGCCACCCAATCTACTATTGCCTGTACTTGTTCTGGCCTCACCATTCGTTGAGCGGCATTCAGGCCTACCATATAATGTTGAAGGTTCTGTAGGCTACTTGCACCTGAGGAAAGTGTTTCACTTGTACATGTAGCTGGCACAGATCGACCACGTCCTCTCCTTGCAACAGGAGCTTCACCAACACCACCAACACCAGCAGCCCCAGCAGCACCACGACCACGGCCACGTCTCTTATTTGATGCTCTCCTCATTCTGGACGCAAATGTACTATTTAGCACAAATTTATATTATTTTTTAAGCCAGCAATGTAGACACACTTTTTAATTTTGTGCAAGAAATGCACAGCAAGGTGCAAATGTACTATAATGTAACATCACCGCCCGCCTCCACGCACGAACGGCTACACGCCACAACGTAGGAATGGCTGCCCGCAGCTACGAACGAACGGTCGCCCGCTGCCAGTGCCGGTCTATGCATCTCCAGGAACTGGGAAGCGCCAGAAACCACCGACGACATGTAGCCCAGGGCCGCAGCAACAAGCCAGGACGTTTTCCTCCATACCCAGTCCGCAGTGACTCACACTGCAATGCCTACTGTTTCTACCAGTTTGTGAGTAGATTTTTATGTGATTTTAATAAAATGTGTTAAACGGCTACACTTAGAGGTGCTGTGCTTCTTTTTCACTTTGCAAATGTACTATGTAGCACAATTTTTTTTTTTTTTTTTTAAACCAGCAATGTCGACGCTCTTTTTAATTTTGTGCAAGAAATGCACAGCAAGGTGCAAATGTACTATGTAGCACTATTTATTATTCTTTTTTTTTAAACCAGCAATGTAGACGCACTTTTTTATTTTGTGCAAGAAATGCCGGTTCGGGACACTGACACCCTAAAGTCCGGTATGAACACGAAACTTTACAGTTTGGGTTCACTCAACTCTAGTGGTGAGTAGTGATGAGTAAACTGAGCAAAGTTCAATTCGCTGGACGTATGGCAAACAATTGAAAACATTTGAGGAGGCAAAATTTGTCAATTGCGTGGGCCTTTTTTTAAGGCAATCTTTTGTTGAAAAAGAGGCACGGGTAGCTGGATACTGCCTTGGAGGACATTCACCAATAGAGCATTTAGTAAAAAATACCAGCCAGCAGGGAGCAGCTCTTTTAATAAGGCTTAAAGGAAAACATTAAAAATGCAAACATGCTTGGGGGATTCCTTAAACTTGTATGTGAAGTAGAATGCCTGTAGGATGTACTTCAGGAAAAGTGACATTTAGAAAGAAAAAATGGCATGGTGCCCCCCAAAATCTTTACCAGACTGTTATCCTTGATAACGTTCTGGTATGGATTTAGAGAACTTCTTGAAAAAAGCAACAAAAACAAATGATGTAGACCCCCAAATTCCATACAAGACCCTTAACCAGACATGCAGCCCAGCTGGCCAGGCCATATGCCCTCAACATAGGATGAGTACCTTACCAGGAGGCTCGATGGCACTATATTTATGAGGACAAGAGCTCTTCTTCACATCATCAGCCCGGTGGATGTGGGGGTGACTTATCTGAATCCCGCTTTCAGATAAGGGGCCCCAGATATCCAGCCCCCAACATGAATGAGTAAGGAGCATATAATACCCCTTGTTGCTCATTCACAAAAAAATACAGAGTAATTAATATATTCACACACAGTGACAAAGTACTTTATATAAAAAAATATATCCTAGGATGTAAATCCACCGTGAATCTTGTTGTCCAGCAATGTAGATCCAGCATCGATAATGCCCAATGACACTCTGATGACCCAGTAACATAAACATGATAATTGTTGACATTTAGTTGTCTTCCGGGGGGGGGCTCTCATTCATGACAAGAGCCCATCAGGGGCATAATTGCCATATGCAGACCATTGTGTTGGACTGGTTATTTTTATATGAGATTTTAAGGTGTGTTTTTGAGTGATATCATGGGGGTGTGTTTTGCACTTCTATATGTTGCACTATAGGGTATACAGTATATGCAATATAAGAAGATGTTTATGCTTTTATGGATATCCTATTTTCTTTATTAATCTTTGTCAACAATAGATTATCATACATGTGCTTAAATATCAGTTCTGCACTTTATAACACAGAAGCAATGGGGAGTGGTATATGTCTAAATGTTTTTGTGTAAACAGTCCTTAAAAAAATTATATTTATCGAACATTTAATGTAACTTTCATTTCTTGAATTTTGAAGTTGGTTATACTTAAATTAAAGTGTTTACTGTTAGGGTTTGTGTTTCTTTACTAAAAGAAAAAAAACGTTATTGCACCCTCTAATAGGCCAATTTCTTGGTAAGGGTGAAGGTGAAAATGCAATCTTACACTGTTACAGGAATCATTGGTTTCAATCCAGAAATAAGACAGGAACCATTTATTAAACAAGATACACAATGTTTCATCCAAGAAGGCTGCCAGTCTCATCTTCCAACAACTTCAGTGCTACTTTCTCACAGATCTGTAAGGAAACAGTGATGGGATTATCTTGCCATAAATCCAATATTGGCAGTTAAAAAAAAATATTATATATATAATTTATTTGAAACTTCTTCAAAAGTAAAGGATTCCAGGAGATTCTGCATATTTATTTGATTTGATTTCAAGTTCACAACCGATCTTCATAATTGTATATGTCGTTAAATTGAAATCCTTTAGTTTTACAGTTGAGAGACATATATTTTGACATGTTTTAACAATCAGGACAGTTCTCTGAATTATTTGTGATTTTTAAAAAGGTTATTCTGCAACCTTTTATAAAAAAAAAAAAATAGAAAAGGTTGTTTGTACAGGCTGTGCATATCAGAAGAGGATGTGTGTGGAAAAGTGTGTTTGCTTACAGGTATATGGATCATGCCTTGAGAATAAATCTCTTTCATTTAACCATAAGGTATGACATGTAAAATTTTAAAACTACGCAGCGTTACATAACATTTTGTTCAATTAATTCATACACATAAATTACAGAATTATTAAATATACTAATCTTTGCTGTGAATTAATAGTTTCTCAAAACTGAGAAATAGGGGGTCATTTACTATAGCGCGATTCTGCCTTCTCGCAAATTTTAACGCGCAAAATCGCAAATTCACTCTAATTAGCGCAAAAATTGGAATTCACTAAAACCCTGAGGGAGAAAATAGTCCCAGAATCAAATTCACTATAACGCCCAAACAACAGTGACTGACTAAAAAACTGGTCGTGGTAGAAGCAAGGGAATTGCACATGGAAATAATGTTTAGGGCATGATAGGATCACCTAAACGGTTCTTAAAAAATTAGCATCTTGTTTAATGATGATCTGCTTTTAAATTGTTTAAAAAAGTGATATATAACCTGAAATATCATTGAAAGTCTGAAAAGAGCCAAATTCCCCCTTTTTTTCCTGACTATTCATCAGCACAACTGAGCAGGCTCAGACAAGAAAATTCCCTCATTTTAACTCCCATGCCTTTTTTAGAGGGCGGTATAGCAAATTTGCACTTGCCTATATTGTCTTCTTGAGAAGGCAAATTTGGGTTGGCTAATATGCCTTCTTGAGAAGTCCAATGCAAGTTTCAGCCATTGATTCTAATGGTACAATTGTAACTTCCCTAAAGAAATCCTTTTCATGTTGAGATGAAATGTATCTTTCTCTCAAACAAATTGTCTCTGCAACAATGTTGCTATTTCATCATCTAATTTGTTTTTAAGAATGTTACAATGTTCAATCCTCTCATGTTTTTCTGTCTTTTGCTTGTTGCTGTCCATCTCATAAAAATATTTTCCCAAACTCACACAGGTATCTTCACAAAGCACAAACAATGCCATTGCTGTTGCAATAACATCACTGTTCTACACTCCAAGCACCACCAAATAGCACAGAATAAACTCCACACTAATGTAATTCCACCACCTATATGTGCAAAGAAATGCAGTATATGTGTATTTATGTGTAGGAGGGTTGCACACTTGGCAGACTGGTGGCTAACAGCTTAATGCTTCTACCTAGGAACATAGAGGTTCTGGGTTTGCATCCTGAGAACATCACTTCATGTAGAGAGGTTTTCTGTTCTCATAATGCATGTCCTTACGAAAATTATGTCTAAATGTAGTATTTATGTGTAGGAGGGCTCCACCACTATTGCAAATAGTTTCACATGTTTTCTATGGGCAAGGACTATAATCAGCCTTAACATTTCCCATCCAGCAATTATCGCAGCTTCTTACCAAGGCAAATGCCCCAAAATGAGAGATGTTCTATAGCAGAATGCTCACAGTACTGAGCCATAACAAATCTTTAAAACATATGGCATATGCCAGAAACAGGTTGTTCAATGGCCTTCCACAGTACATCTGCATTGGTTCATTTATTGCACCCCTGAGACTTAGGAGTATTTGACATCACAGCAATGGATGCTCCATGAATGTGGCTAAGGGCTTAGCACTTCTGCTGAGCAAAGCTGGGGTTCATAGGTTCAAATCCCAAACATGCTACGTCCTGTAGAAAGGCTGTCAGCTCTTCCTGTGTTGTTAAACATAACTCATGTCCTTCCCCAAGTTTTAAATAAATGTAGCATTTATGTGGATGAGGGTTCCACCACCATTGTAAATCTTGCACAATCTGCTATCTTGCCAAAAGTATTGGGACACCTGCCTTTATACACACATGAACTTTAATGACATCCCAATCTTAGTCTGTAGGGTTCAAATTTGATTTAGCCAAGCCTTTGCAGCTATAGCAGTGCAGGGACCTTTTTTCCCTCACCAGAATCAGATCGCATGGGTGTTCTCACTCCTGTGATCCGATTCCTATCGAAATCCACAGTTAGCACTGCGATCTATGAACCAATCTGAAGGTGTCATTAATATTGTACTGACACCCGCAGCGGTTCACAGAAGGCAGTGTGAACTGCCAGTGGGAGAGGTGCGATGCAGGAACCGGTGCTGAAATCATGCTGGATCCTGCATCACACCAATGTGAACCTGGGCTAAGGTCGCTTTCACACTTGTGCGACCTGAAAGTCACATGAGTTTACCGCCATTTGCTGCAATTTTTTCACAATTTTGATGTGACTTGAAGCAGTAGCTGTGTATTCTGAGGTCTATCGACCTCAAGTTGCTTCAAAGTCAGACTACTTTGAAGTCGCACAGATATGAATGGTGCTCATTGGAAATTATCTTCAGACCCCTTTCACACTTGTGTGACTTTTCCTGCGACTTGGGACTGCAAAGTCACATGACAAGCCGTTCCCCATGATTTTCAATGAGTACCATTCATATCTGTGCGACTTCAAGTTGCAGTGACTTCAAAGTAGTCCCTGCATGACTTTGATGCAACTTGAGGTCCATAGACCTCAGGATTACACAGCTATTGCTTCAAGTCACATCAAAATCCCTGCAAAACATTGCAGCAAAACATTGCTGCAAATCACTGTAAAAATGCACAAAATTCAAGTTGCACAAGTGTGAAAGAACAACCCCTGAAAAACAACCCCACACCATAATCCCCCCTCCTGACTTGGACCAGTGCACAAAGCAAGGTCCATAAAGACATGGATGAGCGAGTTTGGGGTGGAGGAACTTGGCTGGCCTGCACAGAGTCCTGACCTCAACCTGATAGAACACCTTTGGGATGAATCTGAGCGGAGACTGCGAGCCAGGCCTTATCGTCCAACATCAGTGCCTGACCTCAAAAAAGTGCTTTGGGAAGAATGGTCAAACATTCCCATAGACACACTCCTAAACCTTGTGGACAGCCTTCCTAGAAGAGTTGAAGCTGTTATAGCTGCAAAGGGTGGGCCAACTCAATATTGAACCCTACAGACTAGGACTGGGATGCCATTAAAGTTCATGTGCTTGTAAAGGCAGGCGTTTTGACAATATTGTGCGGGCTAACACATTTGCAAATTGTAAGTGTTCTTGTTTATCAGGTGCAATCACTTTGAGTTAGGCAGACATGAAGAGACAGATTGAATAACACTGGTGGGCGTGTACTTCCATTGGGCCTGTCGGTGTGCTAACAATACAACCTATGTTACATAATTTACTGCATTAGAGGAGCTTGGTTTGCCCTGCGAAGAGGCCGTGTTATTTGCTGTGGTTTTTGGAGGAGTAGGGCTGATATTGTGCATAATGACAAACACCCCACTTTGGCTGTTCGTTGAAATTCTTGTGCATTTTGTCCATCAAAAAGTGTGACTTTGCTGTCAATGTCATGTATTGTTGCTGTCTGACCATGCATTCATGGTTTGAGAGCATCTGCTGACCTTCTACTCTTTGATCTCATTGCTTAATCATGTACACAGAAATGCATCTTTCAGCAGAACCGTCACCAATGTATGTGTGTGGAATGTGGGGCGGTGGGTGGTCATGTTTGGCATATGCATCTTTTTAATATTTTGTATTTTTTTTAAGAATGACTGACTGTTTTTTTTTTTTTTTATTTGGTATAATCTTGCAGCTAAACATTTGTTGGTGGTTGGTGTCTGTTGAGAGTAGTTGTACTATGAAGTGTGTAGTCTGCTATATAGAGTTGAGCTAACACCTGGATGTTCGGGTTCGGCAGGTTCGGCCAAACTTCGCTGAAACGTTCGGGTTCGCTACCGAACGTTACCCGAACTTCACCGGACCCCATTGAAGTCAATGGGGACCCAAACTTTTCGGCACAAAAATGGCTGTAAAAAAGTCCTGGGAAATGCTAGAGGGCTGCAAAAGGAAGAAAAATGTGAGATGTTATTAGATCTGCAATCTGTCCCTCAAAGCAGTAGTAATCTCTACCTAGTCCAGTATCAGTAATCAGTAATCAGATCGTTCTGTAATGCAGGATGAGAGATCGTTCTGTAATCAGATCATTCTGTAATGCAGGATGAGATGTTATTAGATCTGCAATCTGTCCCTCAAAACAGTAGTAGTAATCTCTACCTAGTTATTATTACTGCAATCTGTCCCTCACAGCAGTAGTAGTAATCTCTACCTAGTTATTAGATCTGCAATCTGTCCCTCACAGCACCGGCAGCATCCTCTCCCTACACTTACCCCAGAGCATGTGACATGCAGCACTGTGACTCCAGCCTCATATAGAGGCTGGGTCACATGATGCACTGGCCAATCACAGCCATGCCATTAGTAGGCATGGCTGTGATGGCTTCTAGGGAAAACCAGTGAAACGCTTGTTGATTGACTGCCCTGCAGCTATTCAACATGCATGATAAAATACCAGAACCCGAACCCAGACTTTTTCTCAAACGTTTGGGTTCGGAACACGGACACACGAAAGTTCAGTACGGACCCAAACTTTACAGTTCGGGTTCACTCAACTTTACTGCTATACAATGTGAAATTAAAGCTATGTCCACTATAAGGGCCATTAGATCCCAATTGTTAAAAAATTAAATGTTTGTCTAAATGTACCACCTAATATACTAATGCCACTAAATGAATGTACATAATTGTGTTGCTGCTGTTCAAATAAATGTAAATTCTGGAGCTTTTTTTTTTTTTTAATTAGTTTTGGGGGGAGCTGGGTTTGGGGAAGTGAACCATCTTGCTTATGACAAATTATGAGAAGGTGCAATCGTGGATTAAAAAAAAACAAACCTCTTTAGCACACCTGCAAGTAAATGATAAAGGTTGTTTAAATGGAGTCTTTTCTTTTAACAGGTCTGGAGAATTGTAGGTAAGTGCCGGTTCACACTGCACTGTGCAAGATTGCGTGTGATTCACAGCGCAGTACAAGTCACATGCGCTGTCCATGCGATTTCAACCATACAGTTAGGATGGCTGAATTTGCATTGCATTCGGACCAAACTCGCACAGGACCTTTTTTTTTTTTTCTTTTGGTCCACACCAGAATTGGTATGCATGGGTGTTCACGCCCATGCGATCTGATTACTGTCGGAACTGTTAGTTTGCACTGTGATATGTGAGCAGAAATGGGGGTGTCATTAACAATGTATTGACACTCCCAGCAGGTCACACATGGCAGTGTGAAATGCGATGCAGGAGCCTGCAGTGGATTTGCAGGGTTCCCGCATTGCACAAGTGTGAACCGGCACTCATAATGAATTTAGCTGGTAGATAGGCAGTGCTGTACGTCTCAAACTGAGCCTTTGTCTTTGTCATTCACCTGCCTATTACTAAAAAAAAAAAAGTGATTGCGATCAAATGTTAGCAAGCAAGTGTGGCTTTATCCTCTGACCTGGGAATGTCATTGTGTTCACCCTTTGCTGGTAAGGATCTCTATATAGGTGGATATAGCTAGGTTCCATTTCAGCAAAGAGGTGCTACTCATTTGACGGGTAAGTGTAGGAAATATACTTGTGCTTAGGATGAGAGATCGTTCTGTAATCAGATCATTCTGTAATGCAGGATGAGATGTTATTAGATCTGCAATCTGTCCCTCAAAACAGTAGTAGTAATCTCTACCTAGTTATTATTACTGCAATCTGTCCCTCACAGCAGTAGTAGTAATCTCTACCTAGTTATTAGATCTGCAATCTGTCCCTCACAGCACCGGCAGCATCCTCTCCCTACACTTACCCCAGAGCATGTGACATGCAGCACTGTGACTCCAGCCTCATATAGAGGCTGGGTCACATGATGCACTGGCCAATCACAGCCATGCCATTAGTAGGCATGGCTGTGATGGCTTCTAGGGAAAACCAGTGAAACGCTTGTTGATTGACTGCCCTGCAGCTATTCAACATGCATGATAAAATACCAGAACCCGAGTAACATATCGTCATTTCAACTCGCTTGGGCTTGACATTTCAAACCCAGGCATGACTTGAAAGCCCACAGGCACAAGGCTTGGGTTTGCAAACTCTTTTTCAGACCCAAGCCCAAGACCATAAAATAGTACGTACAACTTATCGACGTCCCG
>BLSH010207318.1:180609-196876 GCA_018402905.1 Glandirana rugosa | reverse complement strand
TACATGATTATTGTAATGAGAACGGTATCATTAGTGGTAATCAACATGGGTTCATGAAGAATCGCTCTTGCCAAACCAATCTATTAACCTTCTATGAGGAGGTGAGCTGCCACCTAGATAAAGGAAGGCCTGTGGACGTGGTGTACCTGGATTTTGCGAAGGCGTTTGATACAGTTCCCCATAAACGTTTACTGTACAAACTAAGGTCCCTCAACATGGATCAAAGGGTGAGTACCTGGATTGAAAACTGGCTGCAGGGGAGAGTCCAGAGGGTGGTGATAAATGGGGAGTACTCGGAATGGTCTGGTGTAGAAAGTGGGGTTCCCCAAGGTTCTGTCCTGGGACCAATCCTTTTCAATTTATTCATAAATGATTTGGAGGATGGGGTGAAGAGCTCAATCTCAATATTTGCGGATGATACCAAGATAAGCAGGGCAATAAACTCTCCACAGGATGTGGAAACTTTGCAAGAAGACCTGAACAAATTATTGGGGTGGGCAGTCAAATGGCAAATGAGTTTTAACGTAGAAAAATGTAAGATAATGCATTTGGGTACCAAGAACCTGAACGCTAACTACTCACTAGGGGGGAGCCCCTGGGGGAAACTAGGATGGAAAAAGACCTAGGGGTCCTGGTGGAGAATAGGCTCAGCAGTGGCATGCAATGCCAAGCTGCTGCAACCAAAGCTAACAAAGTGTTGGCATGCATAAAGAAAGGGATTAACTTCAGGGATAAATCAATAATTCTCACATTATACAAGTCTCTGGTGAAGCCACACCTGGAGTATGCCGTCCAGTTCTGGGCACCAGTCCTCAGGAAGGATGTCCAGGTATTGTAAAGGGTTCAGAGAAGAGCCACAAAGCTAATTAAGGGATTGGAAGACCTTAGTTATGGGGAAAGATTACAAGCACTGAACTTATTCTCTCTGGAAAAGAGACGCTTGAGAGGGGATATGATTTTAATGTACAAATATTGTACTGGTGACCCCGCTATAAGGACAAAACTATTCAGTGCAAGGGAGTACACAGAGACACGCGGCCATTCACTAAGAATAGAGGAAAGGCGGTTTAACCTTAAAATGCGTAGAGGTTTCTTTACGGTAAGAGCAGTAAGAATGTGGAATTCTCTTCCACAAGCAGTGGTCTCTGCTGGGAGTGTAGATACATTCAAAAAACTACTAGATGCACACCTAAGGGACCAAAGCATTGAGGGATATACAATGTAATACTGACATGAAAGCACACACATGGGTTGAACTTGATGGACTCAAGTCTTTTTTCAACCTCACTAACTATGTAACTATGTAACCTGGGCTAAAGCCGCTTTTACACTTGTGCGACCTGAAAGTCGCATGACTTTACCGCCATTTGCCGCCATTTTTTTACATGATTTTGATGTGACTTGAAGCAATAGCTGTGTAATTCTGAGGTCTATCGACCTCAAGTTGCTTCAACGTTGGACTACTTTGAAGTCGCACAGATATGAATGGTGCTCATTGGAAATTATCTTCAGGCCCCTTTTACACTTGTGTGACTTTTCCTGCGACTTGGGTCTGCAAAGCCGTTCCCCATGATTTTCAATGAGTACCATTCATATCTGTGCGACTTCAAGTTGCAGTGACTTCAAAGTAGTCCCTGCACTACTTTGGTCCGACTTTGATGCGACTTGAGGTCCATAGACCTCAGGATTACACAGCTATTGCTTCAAGTCACATCAAAATCACTGCAAAACATTGCAGCAAAACATTGCAGCAAATAACTGTAAAAATTCACAAATTTCAAGTCGCACAAGTGTGAAAGAACAACCCCTGAAAAACAACCCCACACCATAATCCCCCCTCCTGATTTAGACCAGTGCACAAAGCAAGGTTCATAAAGACATAGATGAGCGAGTTGGGGTGGAGGAATGTGGCTGGCCTGCACAGAGTCCTGACCTCAACCTGATAGAACACCTTGGGGATGAATTGGAGTGGAGACTACGAACCAGGCCTTCTCGTCCAACATCAGTGCCTGACCTCACAAAAGTGCTTTGGGAAGAATGGTCAAACATTCCCATAGACACACTCCTAAACCTTTTTGACGGCCTTCCTAGAAGAGTTGAAGCTGTTATAGCTGCAAAGGGTGGGCCAACTCAATATTGAACCCTACAGACTAGGACTGGAATGCCATTAAAGTTCATGTGCATGTAAAGGCAGGCGTTTTGACAGTATCGTGTGGGCTAGCACATTTGCAAATTGTAAGTGTTCTTGTTTATCAGGTGCAATCCCTTTGAGTTAGGCAGACATGAAGAGACAGATTGAATTACACTGGTGGGCGTGTACTTCCATTGGGCGTGTCAGTGTGCTAACAAAACAACCTATGTTACATAATTGACTGCATTAGAGGAGTTTGGTTTGCCCTGAGAAGAGGTCGTGTTATTTGCTGTGGTTTTTGGGGGAGTAGGGCTGATATTGTGCATAATGACAAACGCCCCACTTTGGCTGTTCATTGAAATTCTTGTGCATTTTGTCCATCAAAAGTGTGGCTTTGCTGTCAATGTCGTGTATTGTTGCTATCTGACCATGCTTTCATGGTTTGGGAGCATCTGCTGACCTTCTACTCTTTGATCTCATTGCTTAATCATGTACACAGAAATGCATCTTCCAGCAGAACCATCACCAATGTATGTGTGTGGAATGTGGGGCGGTGGGTGATCATGTTTGGAATATGTGTCTTTTTAATATTTTGTATTTTTTTTAAGAATGACTGACTGATTTTTTAATTTGGTATAATCTTGCAGCTAAACATTTGTTGGTGGTTGGTGTCTGTTGAGAGTAGTTGTACTATGAAATGTGTAGTCTGCTATACACTGTGAAATTAAAGCTATGTCCACTATAAGGCTTGGAAAAATGTTAGATTGTAAGCTCCTATGAGCAGGGCCATTAGATCCCAATTGCTAAATGTTTGTCTAAATGTACCACCTAATATACTAATGTCACTAAATGAATGTACATAATTGTGTTGCTGCTGTTCAAATAAATGCAAATTTTGGAGCTTTTTTTTTTTTTTTAATTTGTTTTGGGGGGAGCTGGGTTTGGGGAAGTGAACCATCTTGCTAATGACAAATTATGAGAAGGTGTAATCGAGGATTAAAAAAACCTAACCTCTTCAGCACACCTGCAATTAAATGATAAAGGTTGTTTAAGTGGAGTCTTTTCTTTTAACAGGTCTGGAGAATTTCAGGTAAGATCCGGTTCACACTGCACTGTGCAAGATTGCGTCTGATTCACAGCACAGTACAAGTCACATGTGCTGTCCATGCGACTTCAGCCATACAGATAGGATGGCTGAATTTGCATTGCATTCGGACTAAACTCGCATAGGACTTTTTTTTTTTTTTCTTTTGGTCCACACCAGAATTGGATTGCATGGGTGTTCACGCCCATGCGATCCGATTAATGTCCGAACTGTTAGTTTGCACTGTGATATGTGAGCTGAAATGGGGGTGTCATTAACAATGTATTAACACTCCCAGCAGGTCACACATGACAGTGTGAAATGCTATCTGGGAGCCTGCAGTGGATTTGCAGGGTTCCCACATTGCATAAGTGTGAACCGGCACTCATAATGAATTTAGCTGGTAGATAGGCAGTGTTGTTTATCTCAAACTGAGCCTTTGTCTTTGTCATTCACCTGCCTATTACTAAAAAAAAAAAATTGTGTTTGCGATCAAATATTAACAAGCAAGTGTGGCTTTATCCTCTGACCTGGGAATGTCATTGTGTTCACCCGGAAGTGCCTTTGCTGGTCAGGATCTCTATATAGGTGGGTATAGCTAGGTTTCATTTCAGCAAAGAAGTGCTACTCATTTGACGGGTAAGTGTAGGAAATATACTTGTGCTTACACCATGTGGGGGAGGATGCGGTAGCTATATTTGGTGGGGATGGGGTTAATGTATTTGTTCATGTGGGATCACCACACATTCCCTTCCTGCCAGGGCAGCCATCAGAAATGTTGGGGCTTCTTAAACAGCTTTAGACCTGGGCCCCCCCTTCTGACCACCAACATTCCCCAGGGCCTTCCCACTGGGCCATTCCACCACATCCGCCCACTGGCCAGGGGTAGGGTTGCCACCTCATCCCTTTAAACCCGAACACCTATGAATTACACAGGTTCTGAGGCTAATTTAATGCAGATGAGGCACCAAGTGAGTTTAATTACTACCTTAATCGGCCACAGAACCTGTGCAATTCATACGTGTTCGGGTTTAAGGGGATGAGGTGGCAACTCTAGCCAGGGGTGTACACATATCGCACCCCCAGTAGGAATTATACACCCTGTAACACTTACCGGGTGTAGCCTGCTAAGCATGACTCATTCAAGTGAAGTGTGCAATGCAGGCTAGTGTGGGATCCAAGGGGTTAAAAAAAAACAGTGCACAGGCAGCACAGCCTCACCCAATGCTTGCAATAAGACCTCATGCTGAACCATAGATGCTGGAGGTCCCAAACCAGGCCCAGTTGTTTCCCAGGGGGCGCTCTCTATGCGACTAAAGTTTGGTATTTTTATTGGCTATGGTTTGGAGAACGGTGTCCCCAAACTGGGTGCCCCCCTCCCATAGACTTCAATGTTAAAGACTGCTAAAGACTTGAGACAGTTTGTACAAGGCTTTAGTACGCGTGATTACAACAGCCATCTTACAACAGTTGTACAACAGAAGTTGGATGAGCAGACTAGAAAACTTTGGTTGTACAACATGCGGTTGTACAACTGTTGTACCATGTGTACAGAGAAGTTGGTCCAACAAAGTTGTGCATGCAAAACAGGCATGATCAGAAGTCAGGGACGCCCAGAAGTGTCCATTCTGGGAAACCTACATTCCTAATTCACAAGTCACATGCACCTGAACTTCCTCTTTATACGCTCGTAACATGTCACTACGTTAGGCTTGGTTGTATGATCGCTTAGTGCATATCAGTATGCGAGACACAACAGCCAACATCCAACTTGGTCCAAAGTTGGACGTTTGGTTGCACAACCGTAGTACCGTGTGTACAGGGCTTAAGACTGGATTAACATTGATCTGTGCATTGCAGTACATGCAGCAATGCATGTGTTAGGCAAAAATAGTTCTAGATAGTTTTTATTTTGCTTTCACTAATCTGCAGAACATAGATGTGAACAAATAATATATGAAATAATGGGATTTCTAAATGAAAGGCATTTTTAGGCAGAAAAATGCATGCATTTTAAGCATGAAAATGGAAAAGTGTAAACCCTGTTTTTTGCAAGTCATTTCCAAGCAATTTGCCTATTAGGCTTTCTTTATTTAACTTGAAATATTGATTGTTTAGCATGTAATATACAGTAAATTTCTATGATATTTAAAATGTTTGGTAAAACTATACTGTCGTAAATTTTCAGTCTTGGAGTCTTGCCAGTATAAAAGCATGGGGCTGGAAGAACTGATAGGAAGGCAATTAATTCTGCCATTGCAAAAGGACTGTGAACCAATACACTCTTCATAAAAAGTATAATGACAAATCATTTTTTAAAGTTACCATGTGATGAGATACACAACTGTACAGATGGCGGTGAATGAATAAATGGGTAGAGGAGGGGTACATAAGAACACAATTAAAATGTATCTAAAGAAGGTGGCAGGAGTCAGTACAGGAGATGACCAGATATACCGTATGTAGCTACATACAGAAACTGGGAACAGACCATGTATGTATATCTTTAACCACTTCAGTTATCCTGACCGGACGTCATATGACATCTTTCAGGATAACCCACGAGGGTGCACGTCGCTGCGATCGGTGGGGCGGTGTGTCAGTCTGACACACCGCATTAATTATCCCAGTAAAGAGCTTCCATCAGAAGCTCTTTTCCACGTGATCAGCCGTGACCACGGCTAATCACAGTGTAAACAGGAAGAGCCGTTTATCAGCTTTTCTTTTACTTGCGTATGCAGAAGCATGTAGAGGAGAGTCGATCGGTGGCTCTCCTGACAGCGGGGTCTGCACTGAATGTTTATCAGTGCAGCTCCCCTAGGATCACCACCCAGGACCACCAGGGAGCCCATCCAGGACCACCAGGGAAAGCCCACCCAGGACCACAAGGGAGACCAAAACAAAATTTTATTTTGGTATTGTGTACCATGACCGCGCAATTGTCATTCAAAATGCGACAGTGCTGAAAACTGAAAATTGGTCTGGACAGGAAGGGGGGTAAGTGTCTGGTATTGAAGTAGTTAAAGAGATTTTTTTGTGAGTTTACAATGAACACTAGCCACACACCAACAGCATGAAACATGAGAACGCATGAAAATCAAAACTAAGTGACAAAATGTCTAACCAGCATCCTAACAAACTAAATATAAACACAATATACATAAATAGATACACACAAGGCAGGGGTATTGGGTGCAGGCAGGAGCAAGAGCAAGAACAAATGGCAACAGAGTCTGGGAGCAGCATGGCAGAGTACAGGACAGGAGCCCCCAAAACAATGAGGCGATGTGTGCTAGTGTGGTCTTATATAGCTACCTAGCAGCTGAAACCAGGTGGAGCTGAGCACTGAAACCTGCTGGCTTCTAGGAGACACCTGCTGGTGGACACTGGAACTGCAATTATAAGCCCTGAGAACCACAGCACCACCAGCAGATGAACTGGGTCCTGACAGTTCCCCTGCATTAAGAGGCGGCCTCTGAATGCTCCACTGTTCCCTACCACCAGGGTCTAGAAGCTGGCTGGGTACCCCACTAACGGGGTCTGGTGGCTGAGTGAGTACCCCGCTGCTGGGGTCCAAAAACAGGCTGGGCTTTCTGCTGGTCAGAACGCTGAGAAGATGCAACACTAGCCACCAGCAAATGAACCAGGTCCTGACAGAATGGGTTCTTAAACTTTTTGAGCTGAGGACCCAAGTAAATTGTTGCTGTACTGGCACTCAAGGAGGACATTTTTATCTAAATGCCATGGCTGTACATAAACAGTAATTAATGTTGCCCTGTATTCATTAAACATTATCACTGCTCATGTTCATCAATTCTCAAATCCCTGAAAATGCAGAGCATGTGGGGCCATCCCATTGCCAACTGCTTTGGTCTGCAAAAGTTGCTTTGTGCTACGTTTCCACTGGTGCAACTTACCGTATAGGTCGTATGACAGATAACAGCCCACTGTGTTTAGTGGCACCCGTTCCCATATGCGACTTTGAAGGTCAGCAACATTGGGAAGACTCCTGCATGGCTTTGTTCCATCCTTTGATGTGATTTGGGTCCAGAGGGTGTAAAGTTGGATCAGGGCTGCACTCAAAGTCACACTGAGGTCGCACTCCAGTAATAGTGGAAACCGAGGCTTAAACTGTATCCTGAAAACAGAGAGTCAGACGGTTAACAGGTAACCAACCTGCTCAAAAGTTGTGCAAAGGTTTCATATCAGAATGTGCAACAGCAGTTCCAGTGCAGCAATTAGCTTCAACTCTTCCTAGCCCATTCTTGAGAGAATCCTCTCACCAAGCAGCCAGTATCCTTCCTAGACATCGGGATAATAATGGCCATTTAAGGATAGCTCAGAAAAGCTCAACCCTCAGATGTCAACTCTTCCTTAGTTCAGCCCTATGTCCAGGCTGTAAGGCCAGATATTGGCCGGGAACACTACATCTGAGAAGTTAAAGACATACCCCCCATTTCTAAGGGAGCAGGTTTCCTTCTTTCCTCTGGGGGATATCAGAGATGTCATTTAAAAAAAAACAAAAAAAAAAACATTTTTTCTCTAGGAAAATGTATCCACTGTCAGAACAAGATTCTGCAATACCAGACGGTCCACCAGAGGTAGACGCAGGATGGATCCTCAAGGTAGACAAACAGACCCTGACTGAAGGGAGCTTATCAAATGGCGGGAAAATGCCTGGAAGCCAGCAATTGCCTCATCTGTATCCAAAGCCATGTGGGCATGGACTGAAGACAGGGAAACAGAGATTCCGCAAATGTCCCTAGAGAAAATATAGGCAAGGCTTTGGGCAAATTATAGCTCTCAGCAGACATCACTGGTGAGATGGCAATGGATACATTTCAATAATTCGCAGGATCAATGTCACTTCTTGTAATAGCAATACAGGCATTGAGGTTAGCACTACGGGCAGACGACACTGCGTCAGAACAAAATTGGTGTAAGGCTCTGGTGCAATGCTGAGAGTTGCTGTGTGACTTGACACATGTGAAGTCACATGACAAGTGAAAATCTATGTATTTCAATGGCCCCCATTCTAATTGGTGAGAGAGAGTGTAAAGTTGGGTCAGAGCTGTACTCAGGGTCATATCAGAGTTGCACTCTAAATTGTGTGACTTTGGGGTCGCAATAGTGGAAACCTAGCCTAAATACTTCGATAGTAAAACACTCTTTGAAGAAAGGTTACAGAATGCTGTTTCTGTCACAGGAAAAAAGTCAGACTTGATCTCCCAGAACAACAGAATTAGAAGTACCCTGGGTTTCAGGAATGCTTACTTGCATGCACCCATACTGTAACTGTTACAGACGTACCTGGGTTTTTCGACCAAATAGGCCCATCTACAATTCCAGAGCCTCCCCTTCAGACCTTGCACTTCTTTCAGAACCCTCATGGGAGCTCGGATCACTATCCAAGCTTCTCTACGAGAACTGGGTTGCCTCTTATCAAAAGATCCAGCCCAGCTAATGGAACACAGGTGGAGGCTGTGGCCTACACTATCAAGATACGGCTGGATGGTAAATCATCAAAGGAGTCATCTTTTCTCCAGTTTAGATGACTTATTCAATACCGCAAATGGGGAGGCATATCTACCATCTCAGAAGGTGTGAGCGATCATTCAGAAAATAAGGAGAGTGAGAACATGGTCCTACCTAACAGCCTCGAGCTAACTCAACTTAATAGGGTTTTTTGTCTACCTGTATCCAGTTGGTCCCATTGATACCTCATGCACCTTTATCTAGAATTCCTTAAGCAATCGAGCAAACCATCTATCCCAGTCCATATATCAAACAAGTTTAATGCACAGGGGTCTGCACTAGTGGACAAAGAGGGAGATGCTTGTAAAGCCGCATCCATTAAGGCATGTCTTCTGGACCTCAGTTAATACAGGTGCCAATGCAATAGGCTAGGAGGCACATTCCAGCCAGACGTTGGTGCAAGAGAGATATGCGTTTAATACGGCAGACATCATCACAAATATCCTGGAAATCCAGGCGGCTTATCTCGCATTGGCAGCATTGCTCTCCTAGATCAAGGACAAATCAGTTCTGATTTGGATAGACAATGGAGCTGCAATATTATACATACATCACCAAGGCGGAACCCAAAACAGTTCCTGAAGAAAGTGGAACCCATCTGCATTTAGGCAGAGGGGAATCTGAAGGACCTAAGAGTAGTCTATCTTCCAGCCCACTTAGAACACAGAGGCCAATCACCTATCCCAAGGATTCTCGGATCTCAACGGATAGTCCCCACAACTGAAGTTATTCAGTTGGATTGTGGGCCAGTGGGTTTTTCCCAAACTGCATCCTTTTGCTACAGCAAGCAATGCCAAGCTTCTGAGGTTTATTTCACATCTACTGCACCCTTGGGCAGAAGCAATAAATACCCTGTCAAGTCATTGGGCATGCAATCTAATTTAGGCCTCCTCTGGCCTCCTACCTCAAAAATTCTCTCGAGACTTGCAATATCAAAAATAACGGTGATAACAGCCCTGCCATATTTGCAGGAAAACCCATGATTCCCTACAGCCTCTGGTTAATATTCCTCTGATACCCTTTCTTCTGGCTCAAGGCATCACACACAGATTGAGCCTTCACATTAGGATCTTAAAACAGAGTCTTTAATCATAAGGAGGTTCCTTTTAGAGCTGTTTCAACTCTGCTCAAATCACAGGAGCCTTCAACGAACAATACAAATGACAAGGTTTGGAATAAGTTTAGATCTTTCGCTAACATCAAAACTTCCTCAATCCTGATGTACCCTCTTTCTCCCAACTCCTTGACTTTCTGCAAGCAGACCATGACTTAGGATCAGGATTCAGCATCTTAAGGGTACAGCTGGGGGCAATCTCGGCTATGACAACAAGACATGGGCCAAAAAACCTTTAATAAATCAAATGATTCAAGGCAGACAAGAAGATAGGCCCACCTGTTAAAACAAATCGTTCCCACTTGGGACTTCTCTATCGCTCTGGAACCTTTATCCAAACAGCCTTCTGCTCCATCTGATTCAGCAACCTTTTGGAATCTCAATTGGAAACTATTCATCTTTGTGGCAATTGCATCAGAGCTTCAGGCTCTGGGATTAGAAGAAAATATTATTTTCTTTTTGGATAAAATTGGACTTAGAATGGTACATGGATTCATCCCTAAGTTCTCCTCTTCCTCTATTATCTCCAAGCCTTGGGCACTGTTGATATTTTCAGATCCAATTTCGATCTTCATGAAGACAACATTACTTTTGTACTAAGACACTGTTTTCAAGCCACAACTCCCTTCAGACATTTCATCTAATCTATTTGTAATACTCCAAAAAAAAAAAAAACAGGGGCAGAGAAGAATCATTTGGAATGGAAGCCTCCAGAATGTGGCCCTCTGGCCATTTCTGCGGCAGCTGGGGATAGATTGCAGATCCCTGCTCCAGTACAATAGTTCCATGGATAATCAAATTGTTTAAGAAGGTGTATAGGTCTAGGGGCCTAAAACCCCTCTTCAATTGGAATGTATGCCACCCACTTGTTTTCTGCTTCTTGGACAGTCAGAGCAGACGTATCCATCAACATGCGCTTATGAGACGTTACAGAGTAGGCCCGGCAGCTTTCTCATCTGTAGAAACTGACACGAATCCTTTTCTCAAATAAATCTTTTACTATGTATCCTCCCACCCATTTCAGCTAGTATATTTTGTCACAGGTATGCTGCCATGGAGGCACCAGGAAAACAGAAAATGATATCATACTTACCGTAATTTTCTCTTCCTGGTTCCTATCCATGGCAGCATACAATCCCACCCTCGGTACACTATATTACGTAGAATACTGGGAAGGCACTAGTCCTTTTCTTTTATAATATTCACTAGTCCTGAGGGAGGAGCCAAGGTGGAGCTTGTTATAGGTATGCTGCCATGGATAAGCACCAGGAAAAGAAAATTTCGGTAAGTATGATATAATTTTTTGTTTTTCCCAACAAAAGTGGAGTTACTCTTTAAGGCTTGCTAATAAGAACTTCCCTATATGAAACACATTGTGGGTACTCTTTTCCATTTCTAAAGAAGAATTGTAGATATGGTATTTTATACATAGTTACCTTGGTCCAACAAGAAATCACTGTAGTATACACTACTATTCCAGTGATCTTGACTAGCTTTGGGATTCTGTGCTAACCAGCTGCCCTGCAGCATTTTGAACACAGGGGGTCGGCCACTTGGCATGGATGCCATTCAGGTAAGGGAATGTTTTGTAAATGAATGTGATCTCTGATTAGATAAGATGGTTGGTAGTGCATTCACAGAGAAAGTGCAAAGCATTCTCTAAATGGGGCATGTGCCAGCTAAGAGGCCAACCTCCTGTGTTCAGAATACAGCAGGGCAGCCACTTGGCATATGACTCAAAAGCTAGTGGAGATCACTGGAGTAGCTGTGACTACTACTGTGATTTCCAACTTCTGGGATCACAACCTTATGGTATAGCCAAAAACACTAGTTATTTCCTGCGCTCTAGGAGAGGATCTTCTCTGCAGTGGTGAGGGAGGGGATGTCTGATAATGTCAGAACCAGATAACGTGCCGCCGTGCTGCCACCTGATGGACTGGGGTGGTCCCGGAAACTGAAGAAACAAAAGGCACACAAGGGTGTACTGGCCTAGCGCATTATTCTTGATAAAATGTATTTAATAGAAGTCATAAAAACATACTCACAAACAAAAATCGTAAACAAGCATTTCCAGTACTGGAGTGGGTAAAGTCCAATCCACCGTCTCCTACTGGTGTCCTGGATGGGCTGGCTAACACGTTTCAAAGCCGTGGCCTCTTCCTCAGAGCCTGACTTGCTATGTTGAGGCCTCAGTCTTATATCATCAGAGGTCTGACTGACCATTTACAAGGTGGCCCACGCCCTAAGGGTAAGCAGGTGGGACCACAATAAGACTCCACCCCTCTATTAGTGCTGACTGTGTGATATAAGACTGAGCCCTCAACATAGCACGTCAGGCTCTGAGGAAGAGGTCGTGGCCAGCCCATCCAGGACACCAGTAGGAGACGGTGGATTGGACTTTACCCACTCCAGTACTGGAAATGCTTGTTTACGATTTTTGTTTGTGAGTGTTTTTATGATTTCTATTAAATACATTTTATCAAGGATAATGCGCTAGGCCAGTGCGCCCTTGTGTGCCTTTTGTTTCTTCAGTTATGGTATAGGCATGGTTACATTGGTCCAAGCTGGACCAATTTAAATATGTAAAAAATGCTATAATTGGAATTCTACTTTAAGCTTTAGTAAAGCCAAGAGAAATAACATCTTTATTGTGTTTACTTTTAGTAATGTATATTTCAAGATAACTCCAGGTTTCTTCACTTTATAATCTGCTCTCTGTAATCACATCCTATATACATTCATTCAAGCTCCTTATATATATGTTTGTATTGTCAATGATAGACCGTGTGACATAGCTTGCCAATGATAAGTTTGGCATGCTCTGTGATCGCTGTGTCCTTTGCAGTTTAAGCATTATCTTAAATTAATTGGGAGGGAGCAGCATTTTAATATGAATAAATCTCCTAATTTAGAATAGGAAGACAGCACTCTCATATTCTATGAATTAATATAATAATAAATATAGTGTGTTGATAAATTCACATTTTTGATCAACGTCAGTAAAGTGCTCTGTGCATGGTCAATCCAAATAACAAGCCTGCGTTGTGACCATTGGGATTGATTTCCTAAAACCGGAGAGAGTAAAATCTGGTGCAGCTCTGCATAGAAACCAATCAGCTACCATGTTTTGTTGTCAAAGCTTAACCACTTCCCGCCGGGTGGACGTCCATGGACGTCCTAGACTTTGAGTGGTAATATCTGAATGGTGCCAGCAGCTAGAGGCACCATTCAGATATCATTTTTTACAGCTGGCGATTTTGTACACCCCAAGAACAATCATAGCGGCAGTTCAGCCACTTGATCGTTCTTGTAGGCAGCGGGAGGGGACGTCCCCCCCCTCCCGCCGCCATTCGGTGCTTCTCCCGTGCCGCCCGTACGATCGGCGGCAGGGAGAAGAGATCCGTCGCCGCTGGAGTGTCGTCAGGGAGATGACTGATGACCATCTGGTCACCAGTCATCTCTATGACCCTCGGAGGACCGGGCGCGATGTTATGACGTCACGCCCGGCCCGGCTTTTGTAAACAAAGCCGTGATCACGGCTGGAAAGGCTGGGATCGGAATTTTTTTTTCTGATCTCAGTCTTTCCAGCCTGCAGGACAGATGTGAGGTCATATTGACCCCACATCTGTCCATAAAGAGTACCTGTCACGCACCATTCCTATTACAAGGGATGTTTACATTCCTTGTAATAGGAATAAAAGTGATCAAAAAAAAAAAAAATTAAAGAAACAGTGTAAAAATAAAAAAATAAAAGTAAAATGAATAATAATAACAAAAAAAAAAAATTAAAGTCCCCCCGTCCCCGCGAGCTCGCACGCAGAAGCGAACGCATACGTAAGCCCCGCCCACATATGTAACCGGTGTTCAAACCACACATGTGAGGTATCGCCGCGTACGTTAGAGCGAGAGCAATAATTCTAGCACTAGACCTCCTCTGTAACTCTAAACATGTAACCTGTAAAAAATTTTAAAGCGTCGCCTATGGAGATTTTTAAGTACCAAACTTTGGCGCAATTCCACGAGTGTTCGCAATGTTAAAGCATGACATGTTGGGTATCAATTTACTCGGCGTAACATCCTACTGTTTTGTATTTTTTTAATTCACTAAACTGTTTCTTTTCCAAAAAAAACGCGTTTGAAAAATTCCTGCGCAAATATCGTGTGATATAAAAAGTTGCAATGATTGCCATTTTATTCCCTAGAGTCCCTGCTAAAAAAACATATATAATGTTTGGGGGTTCTGAGTATTTTTCTAGCAAAAAGATGATGATTTTTACATGTAGGAGAGGAGTGTCAGAAATGGCCCGGTAAGGAAGTGGTTAAAGTGGATGTAAACTCGAAAAAAAAAAAATTAATAATTCTGCCTGGTAGAGTATAGCATGTCATATCATCTCTGCCCAGTCTTGCCACAAAAGTTAATCCAACTGTGAGTAATGAGCTTATCTTTTTTCAGGAAGAGAAAGTCAGACTAACAGGGAAATACACAGTCAATCCGCCCCTTGCTCTGTGAGTGACAAGCAATTTGCTTATCCCCTTCACACAGCAGAGAAAGTTTTACACTCCCCCCTCCCTCCTCAATGTCTCAGTATAGAGGTGGGTGGGGAGGCTTGTGACATCACAACTCCACCCACCAAACTCCAGCAAACACAGACACCCTCTGATTTCAGAGTTTTACAGAGCTGCTAGTGCTTACAGAAATTACACTTGCAAGGTAGGGATAGATGCAGGAGGCTTGCATGTATATATACATTAATACTGTGTCATTAGTTTATACTGGGTGGGTGGTGGGTTTACATCCACTTTAAATGAACAAACTAAAGTTAGAAGCTGATTGGCTACCATTCGCACCTGCGCCAGATTTTGCACTCTTCAATATAAGTAAATCACCCCCAAAATGTGCTCTCTCACCACTGCACTCACCAGATGTTGTTGACAATAGTGCCTTTCCACCAGCGTGCCATGCATATAATGGTTTGTGGTACTTGGTCCCTTTACAATTCAGCCACTGGGTATTTTGCCTTTAATGCCTCATTCCCTTAATCCCTAGTATTAAGTGAGAATCGGGAACCCTCTTATAGAGTAGTATTTTATTAAAAACTGGGAACGTTGGTTTGTGCAAGCTTGTTATATATAATATTGTTGATAATAAGAAGCTGCATTCACAGTACTAATCTTATATTTGATGTTTTTGGACTCTCAGCGCAGTGTTTTCTAATTAATATAGTTTTTTGGATTGACTGTTTACACATAGAGCATTTTAGTCACATGGATCAAAATTGTTGATTTATCAATACACTATATTTATTAATGTATGGCATATGAGAGTGCTGTCTTTATTGTAAATTAGAGATTTATTTATATTGATTGACAATATGAGGTTTATTTACTATAGCGCTATTTTGCAAATGCGTGAATAAATGGTAGCAAAATGGCTAAACCCGTGCAAATTAGCATGAAAATGATTTCACTATAGCGCTCGGGAAAACATAGTCACAAAATCAAATTCACTATAGAGCAAAGATTAAATATCAATCAACCCTGGTAGAATCTACATTAAAAGTATGGGATAAGGTAATGGATAATAAAAAAGGAACCCCCTTATCCACTCAAATAGGACCAATGACACCACTCTTTTCCAATCCAGAGTTTTAGCCGGCATTGGAGGCAGTGTGGTTCCTCAAATGGAATAGGGAGGAGGATACAAGAATAGTACAGACTTTGGTAGATGGTAAGTTACCTTCAATAGGGTCGATGGAAATGGAGCATAGGAAGAACTGGATGTAATATCAACAATTATACAGATACATTCAAATGTTAACACATAAATCTCCATTAAATAGACCCCTGACAGAATTTGAAAAATTATTAATACAGGATGTAGAAACATAGAAACATAGAAACATAGAAAAGTGACGGCAGAAAAAGACTGAGTAGTCCATCGAGTCTGCCCCTTTTTATTTATTTATTTATTTTTTTTATATTTTTTTTTTTACATTAACCTTGTTGTTTGACTATGGATTTATGTTTATCCCAAGCATGTTTAAAGCCATTTACTGTTGACTGTCTCACAACCTCTGTTGGTAGTTTATTCCAATCATCAACCACCCTTTCAGTAAAATAATACTTTCTAAGATTAGTTTTGAACTTCCCCCCAGTTAGTTTGAGGTCATGTCCCCGTGTTCTTGATTTTGGTTTCATATTGAAAAGACTGCCCTCCTGAACCTTATTCACCCCCTTGATGTATTTAAAGGTTTCAATCATGTCTCCCCCCTCCCTTCTTTCCTCCAGACCAGGGGTAGGGAACCTGTGGCTCTCCAGCTGTTGTAGAACTACATTTCCCATCATGCTTCTGGGAGTAATTGTATCCATCAGCCTTGAAATGCCTCATGGGAAATGTAGTTTA
>BLSH010207318.1:135120-156470 GCA_018402905.1 Glandirana rugosa | reverse complement strand
AATGACACTAATTTTAAATTTCCATAAGCAATGGTATTGTTTGTGGTTTGTAAAGACATCTGTGTGAGTTTGGGGAAATATTTTTGTGACATGGATAGCAGCATGTAAAAAAAAATATTTACAAAACATGAATAGATTTCACATTCTAGCATTCTTAAAAACAAAATAGATTATCAAACGTGCAACATTGTTGCCAGGACAATTTCTTTGAGAGAAATATACATTTCTTTTCAACATGAAATTGATTTATTTGATAAAGTAACAATTGTACCATTAGAATGAATGGCAGAAACTTGCACTTGGCAAAATAACTCTCATCTTCACTCCCAAAAAATGTGTGTAAAATAACTCTCATTTTGGTATTTACTAACTACTCAAGGAATTACTCTATGAGAGTTATTTTGAGAGTTGTTTTGTGTCTGAGCATGCTTAGTTGTACTCAGCTGTGCTCTGTGCCTAGGAGTAAAGAGTCGGGGTATTTATCTCTTCTCAGACTTTTTAAGATATTTCAGTGTAGAAATCACTTTTTCACACAGTTTAAAAGCAGATTATCTTTAAACAATATACCACATATTTTAGTACAATTTAGGGGATCATATCATGCTCCAAACATTATTTCTATTTGCACAACTGCAGGTCTGGACTGGAGTAAGGAGTTGGCTGTTATCTGTGACAGGGGAGCAATAGTGAATTCCATTTTGGCCGTTATTTACCGCCAGCACTATTGTGAATACCGTTTTAGCGCTATTGACCGTGAATCGCGGTAATTTACCATGAATCACGGTAATTTTACCGCTATTTTGCTGCAATTTTGCTGCTATTTTGCGGCAGCGCTATAGTAAATGACCCCCAATGTTCCTTAACAGTTCAGAAACAAAAGGAAAGATCTAGGCATATGCAAAACCCAAGGCTGTCCGAGCCTTTCAGAACCCAAGTGAGCAGCTGAAAAGTTAAGATTAGTAAACATTAACACGAGTCCCAAAAAGAACATATCCCTTAAATCAGGGCAAATAGGCAACAAGCAGAGTAAGAGAAAAACCCCAACAAAACACCCCAGGGTGGAGTATTAAGGTGGTCTATTATCTTTGGACTTCTTGCTCAGCGATTTGGTCCAGAGCGGTGAGGCAGGGGTCGCAGGGAGAGGTCTCTTTGCGTTGGATCCAGCCGGGTCAGCGGTGTCCATTGGAGCTTCTTGGGAAATCAGTCTCAGGCTTAAAAGATTTTTTTCCACCTCGGGGAGGCTTGAAAAAGAGTAGGTTTTTCCTTTGTGGGCAAATTTGACACCAAACGGGAAGGCCCACCAATATTTGAGATCTTTTTGTTGTAGGACTTCTAAAAGCGGTTTGAGGGCTCTCCTCTTTTGAATAGTGGTGGGGGATAAGTCCGCAAATATTTGTATTTGGTGTCCCATGCATGAGATATTGGGGTTGGTGTAGAAGTGTGATTTAGCTGTTATGTCCCTGGGAGAGCCATCCTTCCTGGGGGGACCCAGGGCTCTATGGGCTCTGTGCAGCTCCAGCTTATGTTTCGGTACATTAGGAATTAAGGATAGAATCAGGTCTTGGACAGCTGGTATGATTTCCGTAGTAGACTCTGGCAGACCCCTAATCCTGAAGTTGTAACGTCTCAATCTGTTTTCGAGATCGTCGATTCTTGATAAGGCATTTGAGAGGAGTTTTGGTTGGTTCTGGAAACAGTAATATCCAATTTTTGCTCAATCGCCTCCATTCTAGAGCCTAAATTGTGAAAGTCTGCTTTGATGTCTCCTGTGATCTGTGCGGCCGTATTCGCCAGGCCTCTTTCCAGTCCGCAGTGTTAAGTGGGGTGTCATGAGTTATTGGACTAAGAGTGGGGTCTCGGAATGAGTAGATAGGTGGCCTGCCGGCGTAGCTGTAAAGTCCTCCATAGTGCGGCGCAGCAGAAACTCTGTGGAGGCTGGAGAAATAGAAGGAGGATGGACCGAGGTGTGGTTGGAGCCCCGAGTAAGACTGAGAGTGGCTGGAGCTATCACAGGACTAGATTGTAGTTGAGCCTCCTGGGCTATAACTTGAGAAAGAGCCCCCTCTGAGGCCATAGCCTGGGGAGAGGCTTCGATGGCTCCTGAGAAAAGTTGAGTGAGAGACCTTCTGGCATGCAGGGTCTGCATTCACGAAGTAGTCAATGCTGTTAAGGGGTGCCTGGGCCAAATGAGTATTGTCTCTTTTTATTTTTGAGGGGAGGTATCTCCTAGAATGACCCTTCCACCACCTCCTATTTACCCCTTCTTCTATGTAGCGGTAAAGCCTGGGTGTCCTAGTAACAAGCGTGACCCCGATGGCTTAATTCTCCAAGGAGCCCTGATTATTCCTGCAAGCAGCTTAAAAAAGTCCCCTGTAAGCTTGGGAGTCCTCCTGACAGAATGTGCTCCTAGCAGGCCGCTCCGGCGGCCATCTTGGTCCACTCAGTGGGTGCCTATTTTAGAGCTAGGAGGCCGAGATGGGTTGACCTGTGTTGCCCTGCAAAGCTTCCCCGCTTGGGGAGTGTTTGTATTTTCACCCCCTCTCCCACCGACCAGCTCGAGTGGTGAAAGAGGCTGACAGTGCCTCCGATCGCATCTCAGGCCACTGCCGCGGCCATATTGGTGCTCCTCCACGTGGGTAACCGAGCGGCCGGAGAGTCCAAGGCATGGTGTAGTAAAGCTCCCGACACGATCTACAGCAGCCTGGGGTCTTGGGGTGTTGGGGTGTCCCTGCGCAGCTGTCCCAAGTCGCTCTACAAGGGGCCAGGGGTGTCAATGACCTTCAAGGGTGCGGAGCTCCCGGCTAGGCAGCCATCCAGGCGCTCCCGCACATGCGCACTCTCCCCATACACTTTTTTATGGCAATAACTTTGCATCTTCGCTAGAGCCTTTTTTTTTGCCTGCGAATGCCTAATAGCCAATGCCACATCAGCATTGCCATAGTTGTTTCCATAATATTAATGCCTCAAATGCAAAACATTATTGTATAGACTTAAAAGAATCAAACACTAGCTCACTCAGCTCAGTAGCTTAATGGTCTGATCTTCTTCCTTGAAGGACTCAAGCCATAGGTTCAAATCCCACAAATGGTATCACCTTTTTAAAACTTACATTTTAATCAGCAGCATATGCTGAAAATAGGGAAATGCCTCATAGCCAATGCCACATCAGCATGAGCATGGTTGTTACCATAATATTAATGCCTAAAATGCAAAACATTATTTTATAGAATTAAAAGAATCAAACAATAGTAATTGTATTTTCTATGGATGATTGTGCTCAGCTCAATAGAATAATGGTCTGCACTCCAACCTTGAAATACTCAGACCATGGGTTCAAATCCCACAGATGGCATCAGCTACTGAAAGCATGTGTTGTACTCAGCAGCATATGCTGAAAATAGGCAAATGACTATTAACCAATGCCACATCAGACTGGTTTATTCAATAATATTAACTCTCCAAATGTTTGCAATTGTATGTAAGTATTCAATAGTATTAAGGTGTGGAATTCCAAAAATCACACACTAGTTAACATGCAGGGTGTTAGTTTACATGTTTTGCTTTTTTGGTTTTAATTTGCTTGTGCACTGGAAAAATCAACACAGCTACCTTGGGTGGGTGGTAGGTTGGCTGGGATTTGAACTCATAACCTGAGTGCTTTGTAGACATCAGTGCACACCACCAAACCATTGCAATGTGTACTCTGAGACATGCATAATAGTGTAGTATGATTAAAGAAGGAACTACTGCTTTATAGTCTCATAAAAAACTAAATTAAAATGAAAAAAAAAAAAACATATAACAGATATATAACTGTAAATGTTCAATATATGTAACTTTACAGAATACCAGACATTACTCTGTAATACTTATTCAAAACTGCATTTGTTAGCAAAAGAAGAAAACTAACTAGGAATACCAATTGTAATATACATAAATAGATGCACACGAAGTAGAACACATTTCACATAAAAATGTTTTATTCACATTCATGTGATCATGACTGCAGTGCAGTTCCATGTAAAAAACTCGGTAGCAGTTGGCACTTGCAAATTCGCAGATATGCCAATTTGACATTTACAAAGGCATGTTCGCCGGTATTAACACGCTTTTTCATTTGCACGTTCGCTTAGTTGAAGTCTTAATTGGCTTAATTGGGCATAACTAAATGCAGAGCGACCTTTGCTTCCTGTTTTTTTTTTTAGTAAATGAACCCCTGTATGTCTGGTTGATGGTAGCTTTCTTTTTTCTTGTTTTTTTGTTGTGCTTATGATTCAATTCATTCTTTGGCACAATTTTTTACTGAGCGAAGGTGTAATACGTAAACATGACTTTTTAATAGGCCTTAAAGGTCAAAATTAAAAATGCAGGTTTCCTTTACATAACATGCTTGTGGGATGTCTTAAACCATGACATGTACTAATGCAAAAATATTCTAAAAAGAACATTTAGCTTGAAAATTTTTTTTGCTAAGTTTAAAGAGCAATATTGAAAATACACAATTGCTTGAGCTAACATGCTTGGGGGACTGTTCTAAACCTGCATGTAAAGCACACCTGTACAGCATAGACAAGCTAAAGTGACATTTACAAAGAATAAATCTTTAAATTACAACTATATGACATTTCCTAGCTGCTTGCTTTCTTTGTAAATAAAGTAGCCAGGGATTCTCTTAATCTACACCAGACCCTTATGCTAAACAAAGTTCTATTATGTATAATAAGAGAGAACAAAAACAAATGATGGGGTTCTCCCTAAAAATCCATTCCTGACTTTTGCACTTGATGTGGGTCTGGTGTGGATTTTAATTTAATACATACCAGATCCTTATCTGAGCATGCAGTCTTGGATGAACAGGAAAGGCAGGGCAGGGAGCATGTGCCCACCCTCCTGAACTATACCAGGCCACATGCCCTCAACAATGGGAGGATACCTTGCTGGGGGGGGGGGGGGGGTGGCAAAACACCTAGCCCTATGATTGCGAAGGTTTGCTAGAGGAACTTTACAGAATATGAAAGCCCCCTTAAAATAAAAGGGGCTCCAAGGTATATACCCCATATGAACGAATAAGCCCTCCCACATGAATCATAAAGGGTTCATACCCCTGTTTATGTACAGAAGAGCCTCCTTTTTATGTGACTTTGAGTGTGACATGGGGGAAAAAAAACTTGCCTACTGGGCACTTTTACCCCCTTCCTAGGGATTGGTTGGAGCCCCATAAATATTCAGACTGACTGTTCTGCTATACTGGGCACTTTTACGCCCTTCCTGCCCAGGCCAATTTTCAGCTTTCAGCGCTGTCACACTTTGAATGACAATTGCGCGTCATGCAACACTGTACCCATATGACATTTTTAGATATTTGTTTTCACACAAATAGAGCTTTCTTTTAGTATTATTTAGTCACTACTGGGTTTTTTATTTTTTGATAAACAAACAAAAATTTGGGATTTTTTTTATATAGTTTGTTATAAAATTTTACAAACAGGTAACTTTTCTCATTCACTGATGTGCACTGATGAGGCTGCACTGATGGGCACTGATAGGCTGCACTGATGTGCACTGATTGGCAGCACTGGTGGGCACTGATTGGCAGCACTGGGGGGCACTGCTGGGACTGCACTGGTAGGCACTGTTGGGTCCTACGGCTATAGCGCAGACAGGAAGGGGTTAAGCTGTATTTGCCATTTTTGAACAGTATGATTCTTATGAGCAGCATCAGCAACGCCTTATTAGGGCATCACATATTTTTCATGTGTAATTGAATTTGTAATTGTTGCACTACCCCCACAGAAGCCACTGGTAATTTGGGCTTATTTCCCCCATGGCATACACAGCCAGACATACAGAATTTTCAGCATTCTTCCTTTCTAGAATTGGTCTAGGGGTTTCTTTTAGGGTTTTTATTGGGAACAGGAACTTGTATAAGGATAGGGAGCATTGGATACCCTGGAACTGTGGAAATACAATATTTGAGGACTGCTAGGCTTCTGGCTGCTCTGTATTGATATGCAGGCTGTATTGCACATCTCTGGCTGCATTGTTCTAGTTGATTTTTACAACTCCTGGCTGTTTTGCACAACCCCTGGCTATATTGAGCACACTTTCAGTAGTATGGCATGCTCCTGGCCGTCTTGCACAACTCCTGACTGCACCGCACTAGCTTGTGAGATCAAACTAATGGTTGGGCTTCATCCCATCAACTCTGTTCTGGCTCTGCTCAGATTCTAGATCAGGCTTTCTTTGGTAGGCTCCTAGCTAAGCCTAGCTGGGACCTCAATGTCTTCCAAGGCTTCTCAAGCTCACTCTCGGTCTCTCCTTGCCCCAGGGGCAGAGCCTCTGAACAGGGGTCTCCTCCTTAAAGACTGGATGCAGGACCTCTGCACACTGCTGCCAGGCCTCAGAATTTGTATTGCCCCCTCACACCTTTTGGGCGCACCTCCGTAGGGATTGGTTGGAGCCCCAAAAATATTCAGACTGACCATTCTGCTATGCCCACTGTGCTTTCAAGTGTCCCTTAAAGACATGCAGTATCAGAACAGCAGCCTGTGAGACACTGAACGGCCTTAAGTAATCGACCCCTGCTCCACTGTTTACAGTGGAGCTAATTAAATTTACTTAGCAGCCTACTCTGAACATCTGGGGTGCTACATATTTTTTACATTTAGCTTGTCTTAAATACAGCAGCAGCATCTCAATCTGATTCATTTCAACTTTACAAAAAAACTTTTTTAGGTAGTTTTGCTCGCAACACCTGATTTTTTATGCAGCAGTAATAGTCCTTAATTACCAGTGGAGGTAGAAGCAAAGATACTGGAAAGTTTACCTTTCCAAAAAATAAAAAATAAAAACAAAGCACATGCCTTTAAAGTGTAATTCCAGTCAAAACTTACTAAGCTTACATCTACAGTATCTCACAAAAGTGAGTACACCCCTCATAAATATTTTATTATATCTTTTCATGTGACAACACTGAAAAAATTACACTTTGCTACAATATAAAGTAGTGAGTGTACAGCTTGTATAACAGTGTAAATTTGCTGTCCCCTTAAAATAACTCAACACACAGCCATTAATGTGTAAACCGCTGGCAACAAAAGTGAGTACACCCCTACGTGAAAATGACCAAATTGTGTTCAATTAGCCATATTCCCTCCCCGGTGTCATGTGACTCCTTAGCGTTACAAAGTCTTAGCTGTGAATGGGGAGCAGGTGTGTTAAATTTGGTGTTATCGCTCTCACTCCCCCATACTGGTCACTGGATGTAAAACATGGCACCTCATGGCAAATTGCTCTCTGAGGATCTAAAAAAAAATTATGCTCTACATTAGGGATGGTGTTCATATCAAACGTACGTTCAATCCGAACATCGGGTGTTTGCTCGTTCTGGTGTTCCCAAACATTATGAGGCATTCGCAGCAACTTCGCGCACCCCATAATGTTTTAAAATGGCGGTGGAATGCCTGCCTGCTGATTGGCCAAAGCATGCACATGACCTGCATGCTTAAGCCAATCAGCGGGCGGCCTGCTGTGAGAGCTTTGATTGGCTAAAGGCAGGATGCCTTTTGCCAATCATTGCACAGCAGTCTCAATCCACGCCCCACACTACATAAAGCCACATGTACAGCGGCTCTATGGTAGTGTGTCGACGGCGGTGTTAAAGAGATAGCATAGGTTCCTGAAGACAGGCAGTTTAGATAGCTAGATTTTAAACTATGTTAAAAAAAAGAAGAAAAAAAACTAGATAGTTAGAAATCTGTCAGTTAGTGCAGACAGGTTTGTGTAGGGAAAAAAAAAATATAAAAAGATATCTATATATATATATATCTACATAGATATACAGTAGATATATATATATATATATATATATATATACAGTCTAATATATATATATATATATATATATATATATATATATATATATATATATACACAGTGTACTATATATCATTGTACACTGTACATAAGGTATATAGCACACTTGACTTGGTGTATTAAAATATATACAGCCTGATATATACATATATACACCGCGTATTGAGTGTCCACTATATATCTGTCCATACGGTATATAGTACACTTGATGTGGTGTATTAAAATACAGTCAGGTCCATAAATATTGGGACATCAACACAATTCTAATCTTTTTGGCTCTATACACCACCACAATGGATTTGAAATGAAACAAACAAGATGTGCTTTAACTGCGGACTTTCAGGTGTAGGAATTACAACAGTTTGTATATGTGCCTCTCAGTTTTTAAGGGACCAAAAGTAATGTGACAATTGGCTGCTCAGCTGTTCCATGGCCAGGTGTGTGTTACTCCCTCATTATCCCATTTACAAGGAGCAGATAAAAGGTCCAGAGTTAATTTCAAGTGTGCTATTTGCATTTGGAATCTGTTGCTGTCAACTCTCAATATGAGATCCAAAGAGCTGTCACTATCAGTGAAGCAAGCCATCATTAGGCTGAAAAAAACAAAACAAACCCATCAGAGAGATAGCAAAAACATTAGGTGTGGCCAAATCAACTGTTTGGAACATCCTTAAAAAGAAAGAACGCACCGGTGAGCTCAGCAACACCAAAAGACCCAGAAGACCACAGAAAACAACTGTGGTGGATGACCGAAGAATTCTTTCCCTGGTGAAGAAAACACCCTTCACAACAGTTGGCCAGATCAAGAACACTCTCCAGGAGGTAGGTGTATGTGTGTCAAAGTCAACAATCAAGAGAAGACTTCACCAGAGTGAATACAGAGGGTTCACCACAAGATGTAAACCATTGGTGAGCCTCAAAACAGGAAGGCCAGATTAGAGTTTGCCAAACAACATCTAAAAAAGCCTTCACAGTTCTGGAACAACAGCCTATGGACAGATGAGACCAAGATCAACTTGTACCAGAGTGATGGGAAGAGAAGAGTATGGAGAAGGAAAGGAACTGCTCATGATCCAATGCATACCACCTCATCAGTGAAGCATGGTGGTGGTAGTGTCATGGCGTGGGCATGTATGGCTGCCAATGGAACAGGTTCTCTTGTATTTATTGATGATGTGACTGCTGATAAAAGCAGCAGCATGAATTCTGAAGTGTTTCGGGCAATATTATCTGCTCATATTCAGCCAAATGCTTCAGAACTCATTGGATGGCGCTTCAAAGTGCAGATGGACAATGGCCCGAAGCATACTGCGAAAGCAACCAAAGAGTTTTTCAAGGGAAAGAAGTGGAATGTTATGCAATGGCCAAGTCAATCACCTGACCTGAATCTGATTGAGCATGCATTTCACTTGCTGAGGACAAAACTGAAGGGAAAATGCCCCAAGAAAAAGCAGGAACTGAAGACAGTTGCAATAGAGGCCTGGCAGAGCATCCCCAGGGATGAAACCCAGCGTCTGGTGATGTCTATGCGTTCCAGACTTCAGGCTGTAATTGACTGCAAAGGATTTGCAACCAAGTATTAAACAGTGAAAGTTTGATTCATAATTGTTAATCTGTCCCATTACTTTTGGTCCCTTAAAAAGTGGGAGACACATATGCAAACTGTTGTAATTTCTACACCGTTCACCTGATTTGGATTTAAATACCCTCAAATTAAAGCTGAAAGTCTGCAGTTAAAGCACATCTTGTTTGTTTAATTTCAAATCCAATGTGGTGGTGTATACAGGGCCATCTTTAACGCAGGGCAAAAGGGGCAGCTGCCCAGGGCCCAGTCATTGCTGTGGGGCCCAAAGCAGCTACCCCTTTAACCCCTGTTGCAGGCAGATAAGGACACAGTCACAGATAGGTGCAGTGCAGATGTGCGAGTGCTGTAGCCAGGGTGGGAGATCAGAGTGGGGCAGGGCAATGTGGGAGACAAACACATGGTCGGAGTTGCCGGTGCTCTGTACTGGTGGGGCAGGGAGAAGTGAGGCTCCAGACGTGTCTATACAGAGTAAAGAGTGTGTGCACTAAACACACACAGGTGCAGGGAATTCTATTACCTCACCAGGCTCCAGCGAGAGTTTCTGCCTCTGCACCACTGGTTGGTCACAGGCAGGACCAGTGGAAGAGGGTTGTTTTCAGCTTCCCCTGGAGAGGGTGTGTCATCCATCTGTCACCTGGGCTTTCCCTTGGTTCCAGCAGTGGGTGGTCGGGTATTCACAGCGGCTCCCTGGAGGGTAGGTGCGGCTTACTCCTTCTCATTACATGAGAACTTCATCTGTCTGTCAGCCCTAAGCTCCCCTTCACCTCTCCGGACAAGAGGCAGCTGTGTGACTTAACCATCCAGCACTTTCTCAGTCTGTTTCAGAAGGCTGGCTGTTTGTTCTTTGGAAGGATACATTGAAGTTGTTTATTGTAAAGCATTGTATCCTTAGAAATACAAACTTCATCTGACACTGACATCCTGCAAGCTGAGAGAGCTGTTACACAGGTTAGATCCATTCCATGGATGGATTGGTTGCAGATCATGCATGACAGATTTCTTTTGGTGGGCTGTGAGGGACTCTGATTACCGGTGATTTAGTTGCTCACTTTGGACACTAGGATTACTGACTTTATTATTTATACTAGGACTTTGGTGGGCTTCTAGGGGTTTTTTTCTGCGCTTTTTTGTGGATTTCTGGGACTTGTAGTCCATTCTAACTGAGTATGGATGTAGTAGGAGTCTGCTCCCATTCCTACATGTGTCTTAGTGCCCTGGTATTGGAGGTGGGGTGGCCTGGGTGCATGACAAGAGAACCTGTCCTGAGGAATATGGTGCCCATTATACATTTCCTCCTCCCCATGTTCTTGGTTATGTCTGTTTAAAGCTGAATTGGAGTTCCCCCCCCCCCCCACCAAAGTCTATCAGCAGCACATTTGTAGTAGACTTTTTTCTTTTTCCCTTTTGCCTTGCAGCTGGTCATGTGATGAACGGTATCATCCTCTTCTGTTCTCCTATTGGGTGGTCCTAAATTCTAGGTTGAGGTAGTGACATATGACAGCCATTTTGTGCAGTGGTACTGCAAACTTTGGCCACGGTAATGACACCCCCCAAGAGTGCCCCAACTTCACTAAATTAAGGTTAAATTATGCTGGACATCATTTTTCTGGATGTGCATTAGAACAATAAAGCTGAATTCAAGTAAAAATTCCAGATACAGGAATGAAATACAAATGAGGTTTTACCTGCCAAAGGATTTGTTTGTCTATCCAGTTCTGGGATTTTTTTTTTTTTAATCAACAAGCAACTTTATTGGAAATGAAAAGCTGCAGATCATACAAAAAAGAGAAGCAGAGAGTGGACTACAACCAACATTGACGGCACATTACTAAGCAGTACATGACATATCATTCAGTGTTATATAGTATTAGGTCCCTGTGTCTAGACTTCCCCATCAGGTACCAGCACTCACACAACTTCCTCTGAAGGGCCCAATAGGACCCGGGGAGTGAATCTGACAGAGATCTCACAATTTCCCATGACAATGCCCCTATCTCCTGACGGGTTACATGACATAGTTCTTGATCTAGAAAAGGGAACTGCCAAGCCACAAACCCGCTCCCCAGCTCAGGTCATTCATTAGAGCAGGTGTCTGAACTGGACAACCATCTATCCCACACTTTGTGATACTTTAGGGGGCACATCCAGTTCTGGGATTTACACAGCTCTGCTACAGTGCCCAGACCTTCCTTACAGGGCAGGAAGACCTAAGTCCTTTTAATTCTAATGCCAACATTCAGCAGGCTCCTACAGACGCTGCCCACAGCTTTCTACACACACCTCTATACAGGCTTTCTGTTTAAAAACTGTAGGAAGTGTCAATGAACTATGAGAGTGCTCACCAGGGCCCCCAGAATTCATTGAGGACTTCAAGCCAACTGCTGCAGTGGCAAACAAGATTTGTGATTCATTTATTCATAGGGAGGTGCTGTGCATTAAGAGTTATATAGGGGGCAGGGTCCTGTGTAATGATGGGGGTAGTAAGGGGTAGAGGATCCTGTGTAATGAGGGGGGGTAGTATGGTGGAAGGGATCCTGTGTAATGATGGGGGTAGCATAGGGGAGGGGGTCCTGTGTAATGATGGGGGTAGTATGGGGGAAGGGATCCTGTGTAATGATGGGGGGTAGTATGGGGGAAGGGATCATGTGTAATGATGGGGGTAGTATAGGGGAGAGGATCCTGTGTAATGATGGGGGTAGCATGGGGGAAGGGGTCATGTGTAATGATGGGGGTAGGATAGGGGAGGGGGTCCTGTGCAATGATGGGGGTAGTATGGGGGAGGGGATCCTGTGTAATAATGGGGGAGGTCTATGTGTGTGCGTTTATTTTTTGGGATTTGGGGTGGAGAACAAAATTGCATGTGGGCTCAAGAAAATTTTTGCCCAAGGTCATATCAGTATTAATTGTGTCGATGTCCCAATATTTATGGACCTGACTGTATATACAGATTTTAACCCCTTAACCCCCCGAGCCCTTTTTTTACATTTGTTGTTTACAAGTTAAAATCAGTGTTTTTTTTATAGAAAATTACTTAAAACCCCCAAACATTATACATTTTTTTCAAACACCCTAGACAATAAAATGGCAATTATTGCAATACTTTTTGTCACATGGTATTTGCGCAGCAGTCTTTCAAGTGCTTTATTTTATTTGGGAAAATAAATCACTGTTTTGAGTTAAAAAATAAGACAACAGTAAAGTAGCTGCAGACTATACCCCGATACGTTCACTTAAAGCAGCCACCATTTAGAAACAGCGATTCGCGTTTAGTGGTTACATTAATTTACAACAGCAGGGCCTATTCCTGCGCCTAACAAGAGTAACTGCAAGGGGTTACAGTGTTCTGTCTCTGACAACACCCAAGGCCCAATTTTTCACCACCTGTTGGACTGGAGCATGTCATCACAATTTTTAGCCACTTAACGGGAATCGTCATTTATAAACGGCGGCAGCTTTAAGTGGAAGTATCGGGGTATAGCCTGCAGCTACAGGCTATACCCCAGTATCGGTTTTTAGAGCAGGCGGCCGGCTATCCGGTGATAATGGCCTGGCCGATCTGGCTCAGAAGCCGCTCAGTCTTTGTCCCAGGGAGCGGGAGGGGCCACTCCCCCTCCCACCACCGTCCGCCTCTCTTCTCCAGTCTCCCGTCCCACCAGGAGACCGGAGCTCTGATCCGACACTTCTGGCCACTGTATGGAGTCCCTGTGGAAGCCGGAATCAGCTTCAATCGGGACTCCTTCGTACATTTCCGGAAGCAACGTCAGAACGTCACTTCTGGTTTACTCGGCGGGAAACGGCGCCGGTTTTTAAAAAATGACAGCATTCAGAATTGCGGTTTTTGGTGATCTGAATACTGTGAAGTGCAAAGGAGGGATGGGGGGTCTTTTAGACCCCCCATCCTTCCATAAAGTGTACCTGTCACCATATATTACTATGGTAAAAAACTTATGTTTACATTCCTTGTGAGAGCAATAAAAGTGATCAGATTTTTTTTTTTTAAAAGAACAGTGTTAAGAAGAAAAATATAATAAAATGTGAAAAAAAAAAATTTAAAGCGCCACCTTAAGCGGGAGCTAGCGCAGCAAAGAAAACAAATTTGTAAGTCACACCCACATATGAAAACGGTGTTCAAACCACACATGTGAGGTATCGCCGTGATCGCCAGAGTGTGAGCAGTAATACTAGCAAAAGACCTCCTCTGCACCTCTAACCTGGTAACCGTAAAAAAAATTTAAAGCGTCGCCTATGGAGATTTTTAAGTACTGGCGTTTGTAACCATTCCGAAAGTGTGCACAATTTTCAACCCTAACTTGTATGGTATTTATTTACTCGGCGTAACATCCTCTTTCACAATATACAAAAAAATTGACCTAACTTTACTATTGTCTTATTTTTTAACTAAAAAAAAATGATTTTTTTTCCCAAAAAAATTGCGCTTGAAAGACCGCTGCACAAATACCGTGTGATAAATAGTATTGCAACGACCACCATTTTATTCTCTAGGGTGTTAAAAAAATATATATAATGTTTGGGGGTTCTAAGTAATATTCTAGCAAAAAAAAAAGATTTTAACTTGTAAACAACAGGTGTAAAAAAGGGCTCCGAGGCTTAAGTAGTTAAACTAACTTACAACAGCAGGACCCGTTCCTGCATCCAACAAGAGTAACTGCAAGAGATTATAGTGTTCTGGCACCGCCAACACCCAAGGCCCAATTTTTGGCCACCTGTTAGACTGGGGGCTTTAGTCAGAATTTGTAAACTAATTTACAACATCAGGTCCAGTTCCCCCGTCCAACAAGAGTAACTGCAAGGGGTTACAGTGTTCTGGCACCGCCAACAACCAAGGCCAAATTTTTGGCCACCTGTTTGACTGGGGGATTTTATCACAATTTTTTAACTATTTTACAACAGCAGGGCCCGCACCAAAATTTTAAAAAAATGATGCGTGGTTCCCCCCAAAATCCAAACCAGGCCCTTCAGGTCTGGTATGGAATTTAAGGGGAACTCCGCACCAATTTTTTTTTAAAAAAGGATGTGAGCCCCCCCATAACCCAAACCATGTCCTTCAGGTCTGGTATGGATTTTAAGGGGAACTCCGCACCAATTTTTTTTAAAAAAAGGATGTGAGCCCCCCCATAACCCAAACCATGTCCTTCAGGTCTGGTATGGATTTTAAGGGGAACGCCGCACCAATTTTTTTAAAAAAATGGCGTGGGGTCCCCCACAAATTCCAAACCAGACCCTTATCCGAGCACGCAGCCCTTGCATGGCAGGAGGGGGTGGGATGAGCGAGCGCCCCCCCTCCGAACCATACCAAGCCACATGCCCTCAACATGGGGAGGATGCTTTGAGGTTTCCCCCAAAGCACCTTGTCTCCATGTTGATGGTGAGAAGGGCCTCATCCCCACAAACCTGGCTGGTGGTTGTGGGGATCTGCGGACAGGGGGGTTATCAGAATCTGGAAGGGGGCCCCCAGATCCTGACCCCCCCTATGTGAATAGGTTTGTGGTACATTGTACCCCTACCCATTCACCAAAAAGGAGTGTAGCGTAAAAAAAAACAATAGGCAGTTTTTGACAAGTCTTTTATTTTGTAAAATAGCTCTTACTTCTTTCTTCTTTCTTCCTCCATCTTCTCCTGGCCAGGTCCTTCTTCTGGTCTTCTTCTTCTTTTAGTCTTCTTGCTTCCTCTCTTCATCTTCAATCTTCAATCTTCATCTTCATTTCTTTCTTCTTTCCCCGCCGCCGCTCTCTTCGCTGCTGCAGTCCGGCACCTGCGTGTCTTGCCGAATGGGTGGTCTTTACAATGACAGTACTTTTATAAGAAGGGGCGGGGCCACCCAGTGACATTGCTGAGTGAACCCGCCCCCTTCTGATGTCAGGTGATGTCAGAGAGGGCGGGTCAACCATTTAAGTCGTGACGATCACCCATTCAGCAAGATGCGCAGGGACTGGACTGCAGCAGCGGAGAGAGCGGCGGTGGGGAAAGAAGAAAGAAGATGAAGATGATGATTGAGGATTAAAGACGAAGAGAGAAAGCAAGAAGACTAAAAGAAGAAGAAGACCAGAAGAAGGACCGGGCCAGGAGAAGATAGAAGAAAAAAGAAGAAAGAGCCATTTTACAAAATAAAGGACCCCCCTCCCCCAAAGCACCCATACTCCTCATGTTGAGGGTATGTAGCCTGGTACCGTTCAGGAGGGGGGGTCTGGTTTGGATTTTAGGGGGACCCCCACGGCAATTTCTTTTTGAATTTGGTGCGGGGTTCCCCTTAATATCCAAACCAGACCCGAAGAGCCTGGTTTGGACTGGTGGGGGGAACTGCACACACTTTTTTCAGCAATTATTTGTATACTGCTGGGAACCGGCAATACATTATAGCCGCGATTTTAAATGACAATTTTTCCTATGGAAATGTCATTTTGCTCTGGCTATGTTCTACACCTCACGGAGATGCACCCTTTTACACACAGACTAAGGACACCCCCAGGCACAATATTTAAAGGAAGTTTTCATTTTTTTTTTTTCATTTTAAGCATTATTAAAATCACTGCTCCTGAAAAAACTATTGATTCAAAAATGTTTTTTTTCATTGATACATGTCCCCTAGGGCAGGACCCGGGTCCCCATACACTTTTTAGGGCAATAACATTGCATATAAGCCTTTAAAATTATCACTTTTGATTTTTCATGTTCGGGTCCCATAGACTTTAATGGTGTTCGGATGTTCGTCCTGAACTTTTTGTCTGTTCGCATGTTCTGGTGTGAGCCGAACCGGGGGGTGTTCGGCTCATCCCTACTCTACATACAGATGGCCTAGGCTAAGAAGATTGCCAAGACCCTGAAACTGAGCTGCAGCACAGTGGCCAAGATCATACAGCGGTGTAACAGGACAGGTTCCACTCAGAACAGGCCTCGTCATGGTCAACCAAAGAAGTTGAGTGCACATGCTCAGCATCATAGCCAGGGGTTGTCTTTGGGAAATAGACGTATGAGTGCTGCCAGCATTGCTATAGAGGTGGAAGATTTGGGGGTCAGCCTGTCAGTGCTCAGACCATACGCAACACACTACATCAAATTGATCTGCATGGCTGTCATCCCAGAAGGAAGAATTTTCTAAAGATGATGCACAAGAAAGCCCACAAACAGTTTGCTGGAGGCAAGCAGACTAAGGGCATGGATTACTGGAACCATGTCCTGTGGTCTGATGAGATTAAGATAAACTTATTTGGTTCAGATGGTGTCAAGCCTGTCTGGTGGCAACCAGGTGAGGAGTACAAAGAAAAATGTGTCTTGCCTACAGTCAAGCATAATGGTGGGAGTGTCATGGTCTGGGGCTGCATGAGTGCTGCCGGCAAAGGGTAACTACAGTTCATTGAGGAAACCATGAATACTAACATGTACTGTGACATACTGAAGCAGAGCATGATTCCCTCTCTTCGGAGACTGGGCCACAGGGCAGTATTCCAACATGATAATGACCCCAAATATACCTCTAAGATGACCACTGCCTTGCTAAAGAAGCTGAGGGTAAAGGTGGTGGACTCGCCAAGCATGTCTCCATACCTAAACCCTATTAAGCATCTGTGGGGCATCCTCAAACGGAAGGTGGTGGAGTGCAAGGTCTCTAACATCCACCAGCTCCGTGATGTCGTCATGGAGGAGAGGAAGAGGACTCTCCGTTCTTTCACTGGTCCGCCCTACCCGCTCCCTGGCTCCCCAAACACAGTGAGCATGCGAGTGCGCCTCCGGCGCCGGGCACTCACAGCGAGAGATATCGCGGCCGTCGTCATATGATGGCGATTTGCGATATTGAGCCACTCTTTGGCCGTCAGACTGTGGTCGGTGGTCGGCAAGTGGTTAATGCTGAACAAAATGATATCTTATTGCTGGAGGTTAAGACATACTGAATAGGACAGCATGCTAGACAAAGATATTCTGGATCTCTTTTATAGGAATGGTTCTTGCTTACAGGTAATAAATATCAAGATACACAGATCTATGTAGTCATTGATTTTTTAACAATATACAGAACATGTTTATGTCAACATACCTAATTAATTAGAGGATATCCTTGGTTTGTATTACAAATCTGTAATACAAAGATTGCTGTTCTGGTTTACAATAGATTTTTAATTATTAATTTAACCTTCCATGAAATCCTTGGTGTAATTTTGTGTCCCAGTTGAATTTTAATGTATTCATAAATAGTGAAATAAGAAGTATTATTATCACAAAGTGATAGTCAGATACACACATTCAGAATGTATGCTATAGTAAAAATTGCATACCAGTACAATTAGAATAAACCTGAACGTAAAGTAGAAATGATAAGAAAAAAGATCTGCTGCCACTAGAGCATACAACCAGCACCCACCCTTGTATGCTAACAATATCTCAGCCTTGCCTGTCTACAACATCCAAATTTTGAAAAAGCAGATCCACTTAGCAATGCCAGAAACTGGGAGGTCTATTTTCAAATTTTATGATATAGCAACGTCAGCAGTCCTGCAAAGCCTCAGGTGAATGATGATGTTTTATATTACTATTTAAAAATAAACTTTTCCCTGTTTCTGGCTTTATCTCATGGACTCACTTTTTCTTCCTCTGGAAACTGGGTGTTCCAGCCGAGCAAGTCTGAGGTGTCAGCAGCAAGCAATGACATAATGACACCTGGGGTAGTCAATGGCTTAATAGTTAGTCATCAAACACAATACTGCTGTCCAAGGATTTGTCCGCTTTACGATTTTTTTTCATTCTATTTGCGATTACCTACTGTATGTGGAATTTTAGGCTATTTAACACCTTCTCACGCTGCCTATAGCAAATTGACGGCTGGGTGGGTGCTTTCTTTTTTCTGACTGGACATCATTTGACCAATCACAGTGGATCACATGACAGTTGTAAACAATGGATGGCTTCCTTTCATGCCATCCATTATGTACAATTGTGTTGCTAGCTGTGATTAGTCAATGTGATCACATGGTACAGACAGGACTAATCACAGCCCATCTGTACCATAGCTCTGGCCAATCACAGCTAATCACAACAAAACAAATTGAATGAATCAGTTTCATTCAATAAAATGCTTGCTTATAGTAATGAAATTCACTGTTATAAGCAAACATGATATGTGAAAAAAAATGTATCCTGATCACTTCCCTAGGGTAGTACAATGTTACTATAACAACAGTATATTGCTCTGGTCACAGTGTGTTAAAAAAATGTAAAAATTAATAATAAAAAAATATTATTATTTATTTATTTTTTGTACTGTCACCAGTCAGTGTCCCTGATCACCACCACACCAATTATATGATGACACTGTACTGTACTGGTGACAGTGTGTAAAAAAAAAAGTTTTTTTTTTTTAATTTCTTAATTCTCCAAAAAATTATAACAAATAATTACAACTTCAAAAAAACCGCCATGCCTTTAACTAAATGCCTTGGACTATCTACTTTCCAAAAAGGGGTCGTTTGGGGGATATTTGTACTGTCCAGTACATCGGGTTTGATCAATTGTCAGATATGTACCATGTGGACTGTATAACTTTCCTATAGACTAAATAATATACACATATGTGGGGTATTTTCACCAAATAAATGTAGCAGAATACATTTTGGCCTAAATTTATGAAGAACAGATATTAATTTGCAAAATTGTATAAAAGAAACTGAAAAAATGCACTTTTTTTCAAAATGTTCAGTATTTCTTTGTTTATTTAGCAAAAAAAGGAAAAAAAAACAGTGGTGATTAAGTACCACCAAAAGAAAGCTCTAGTTGTGTGAATAAAATGATAAAAATTGTATTTGGGTACAGTGTTGCATGACTGCGCAGTTGTCATTCAAAGTGCAACAGCACTGAAATCTGAAAATTGGCATGGGTGGGAAGGGGCTAAATGTGTCTACTATTGAAGTGGTTAAAATGACTATTATTTATGGGTCTATATAGTATCTCACAAAAGTGAGTACACCCCTCACATTTTTTTAATATTTTTTATATCTTTTCAAGTGACAACACTAAAGAAATGACACTTTGCTATGTAAAGTAGTGAGCGTAAAGCTTGAATAACAGTGTAAATTTGCTGTCCCTGTCAGTGCTCAAATTGGTCTGCATGTCTGTTGTCCCAGAAGAAAGCCTCTTCTAAAGATGATGCACAAGAAAGCTCGCAAATAGTTTTCTGAAGACAAGCAGACTAAGAGAAAACACCACAGGCCATGACTAAGAACATGGATTACTGGAAGCATGTCCAGTGGTCTGATGAGACCAAGATAAACTAGATAAACGTACTTGCTTCAAATGGTGTCAAGCGTGTGTGGCGGCAACCAGGTGAAGAGTACAAGTCAATTGTTTCTTGCCTACAGTCAAGCATGCTGGTGGGAGTGTCATGGTCTGGGGCTGCATGAGTGCTGCTGGCACTGGGGAGCTACAGTTCATTGAGGGAACCATGAATGCCAACATGTACTGTGAGATACTGAAGCAGCGCATGATCCTCTCCCTTCGGAAACTGGGCCATAGGGCAGTATTCCAAAATGATAACAACCCCAAACACAAGGCGACCACTGCCTTGCTAAAGAAGCTGAGGGTAAAGGTGGTCCACCGTGATGTTGTCATGGAGGAATGTAAGAGGACTCCAGTGGCAACTTGTGAAGCTTTGAACTCCATGCCCAAGAGGGTTAAAGCAGTGCTGGAAAATAATGGTGGCTACACAAAATATTGACACAAAATATTGACACTTCGGGCCCAATTTTACATTTTCACTTAGGAGTGTACTCACTTTTGTTGTCAGCGGTTTAGACATCAATGGCTGTATGTTCAGTTATTTTGAGGGGACAGAAAATGTACAGTCTTTTACAAGCTGTACACTCAGTATTTTACATTGTAGTAAAGTGTAATTTCTTCAGTGTTGTCACATGAAAAGATAGAATAAAATATTTACAGAAATTTGAGGGGTGTACCCACTTTTATATATATATACAGTATATATATTTATTTATTATCATTACATATCTGAGTGTGGATCCCATCTTACAGCAGGGTCCCCAGAGAGCCCCCCCCCACTTATATCAGGGTCCCCAGAGAGCCCCCCTTATATCAGGTTCCCCAGAGAGCCCATTCCTTACATCAGGGTCCCCAGAGAGCCCCTTCCTTACATCAGGGTCCCAGAGGGCCCCTCCCTCCTCCCGCCACCCACTTCCCATCCACAATGCAACCCCCATCCCCATACTGCATACTCTTCTTTATTTGTGCTCCATTACGCTATAGGGGTTCTGGTGCTTACAGTGTTTGTTTCAAGTAGTTATAAAGTCTAAACTTTTTTTAACCTTAATGCATTGCTTGCATTAAGATAAAAAATTTTTAGGTATAAGTATCCACCTCCAGCGCTATGCCCATCTGCATCTCTTCTCTCCTCTCACTTTCTGGGTTCACTGGCTTTGCTGCAGCACCAGGACCGTATACCCCCATATACCAGGCTCTATGCCCCCCATATACCAGACTGTATATACCATATACCAGGCTCTATGCCCCCCATATACCAGACTGTATACCCCCATATACCAGACTTTACGTGTTTCGGACCATATACCCCCATATGTCAAACCATATACCTCCTGTATCTCGGACCATATACCCCCATATGTCAAACCATATACCTCCCGTATCTCGGACCATATACCCCCATATATCAGGCCATATACCTCCTGTATCTCGGACCATATACCCTCATATATCAGGCCATATACCTCCTGAATCTCGGACCATATACCCCCATATGTCAGACCATATACCCCCCGTATTTCAGACCATATACCCCCATATGTCAGACCATATACCCCCCGTATCTCGGACCATATACCATATATGTCAGACCATATACCCCCCGTATCTC
>BLSH010207318.1:109651-123355 GCA_018402905.1 Glandirana rugosa | reverse complement strand
GGGTTAGGTGATTGCAATCAGGAGGGTTATAGAGTGTTATGGTTCAACACAGGTGAGGTAGTCCTCTTCAAGTCCTTGCAACAAGAACATGGTGGAAGGTGAAGGTAACGAAGGATAGAGGGGGGGGGGCAGATCAAAATGTGGACCACAGATGGAGAAGATCAAAACGCCTCTGGCAGAGGGCAGTGACATAGAAAGCAGAAACAGAGTACCTCAATCCATGGAGTCAGTCTGTTCGACCAAGATGGGGGCGAATCTTCCCCTTTTGTGCACATTGTGGTCATCGCCTGTGGAGGTAGATGGGTGAGCTTTTTGTGGAGAACTTGAGGCAGAGCGGCGTCTATTGCGTTGATTCTTCTGGCTGGAATCAGGAGGAGAAAGATGTAGATCCTGGAGGAGAGAGCACAGGTCAGCTTGGGATTTACATGTATGTTTACGCCCATTGTAGGTGAACCTTATAGAGAATGGAAAGCCCCAGGAGTATGTGATGTGGTGTGAACGAATGTTATTATTTAGTTATTTTTATGATGATTAATTTTCCGCAGCACCCGGTCCTTCCAGAGAGAAACATTTATTTGACTTCAGACAGACAGATTTCATAATACTTATTCAGAGTCCCATTCCAAGCGTGCCCTCATGCTCTTGGAGAAAGAGAACTGGCAGGCAGACTGCTAGCTTGAATGTCCACTTTAGTGTTCGTCTCACACTGGGGGGGGGAGGTTTCTCCTAATCTCACATTAGTGTTTACCAGATAAACAAGCCACAATGAACCCCCTCAAGGCTAATTAGCATCTACATTCCACAACCCCCATGCAAGCAACTGTGGGCCTTTCATATGTAATGCAGCTTGTAAATACAGTAAATACCTATGTGTATATGTATATGAAATATTACACAACACCATGCTTTGATTTGGGAGTGGATATTCCAATCTATGAACCTCGTTAACTGACAGGCCCAGTGATATTTTACAATGTCTGTAAGGCCAATACCCCCCTTCAGTTTGGAAACTGTTAGCCTTTCAAAGCTGATTCTGGGTTAGACCTGAGACAGCATAGTAAAGGTTCCAGGGTACAGAGAACAAAAAATAGTGGAGAGAGAGGGCAACCTTGCTGTGTACCGATTATGATAGAGAAGGCATTCGATAGGTGGCCGTTGACTCACTTTGGCGGTGGCAGAGGAGTAAAGGGCTAAGATAAACTGTAACATACGTACTCTGATGCCAAGTGCCTTTAGAGTTTCAGACATATAGGCCCAAGCCTCTCTAATGTCTTCTCCACATCCAAGGATTAAAAGAAAAACGCTTTGATGTGTCAATGTTAACCAGTCATGGTTATCAATTGCTTTCAATGTGCTGTCTCTCGCCCCCCCTGCCTGAATCCCACCTGGTCCAGAGAGACGAGTTTAAACAATAAGGGTAATAGATGATTGGCTGGAACCTTGCATAGAGTTTGAGGCCTACTTTCAGCAAGGAGTTTGGGCGGTAGTTGGTAACAAGGGACGGATCTTTTCCTGGTTTAGGAATTACTGTTATGTGTGCTATCAGGAGTCTATTTCCTCAGAAAAGAGAGGGTGATTTAGCTCTTTCGCTTCTGTGTTGGACATTGGTTTGGGGCTATATTTTTAAAAAAAAATCCTTGATCATATGGGTCCTGGTGGCGTCCTCAATTTGTGGGTCTGTAGGGCCCAGATTATCAAGATGTGTGTAATAATTAACAAATTGGTTTGCTATTTCGTCATTGGCTACTATTTTGCGCCCCTTGGAGTCAGTGAGGGTGTGGACCATTGTGGCCGCTCTTTTGGATCGGAGGGCTCTCACCAGGAATTCTCCGTATTTATTTCCATATTCATAAAATCATTTTTGGGATAGTATATAGTTCAGTTTTTTTTTTTTTTATCGAATTCCTCTAGTAGGTCTGGCCTAGAGCGGATGAGGGGTGCAATGTCGGGCGAATCATTCTCTTGGAAATATTGAGAGAGGTGTTTATTCACCTTGGATACTATGGTGTGGTCTGTGAGTAGGGAGGGGTCTAAGCGCCATAACAGGGGTCGAGTTGGAATATCTAGAAATTCTATGGTCAAAGTGTCCTTTAGAGAATTCAGGGGGACATTAAAATTGCCACCCAGGATTAGCATGCCATTCTGGACAGTATAGAGCAGATGCGTCAAGGAGCGGAAGAATGGGATCTGTTTCGTATTTGGTGCGTAAATATTTGCTAGGATAACAGATTTCCTGTGGAGTGAACCCTTAACAAAAAGGTATCGCCCTTTCATGTCTGAATAGAAGTCGAACAATTGGAATGGGCAATGTTTAGCGAAGAGAATAGAAACCCCTTTGGACTTAGATATGTAATTGGGCGTGTGAAGGACAGTTGGGTAGCGGGAGTTGGTTAATTTCAGGACTGCATCTGCCTTAAAGTGTGTTTCCTGTATGTCCGCTATTTTTGTGCAATGAGAGAAGCAGTTGGGAGCATTTTTCTGGGACATTAAGGCCATGTGCATTTAGAGAGATAATTTTGAGGGTGAATTTGGCGTGTTTAGATGAAGAAGGAATAATTTTGTATAAAGGGATCCCCCGTAGGTAACTTGATGGTACTGGGTGAGTGAACATTGGAGGAGGGGAAGATGGCCCAAACCGTATGGGGGATAGGAAATTGAGATGTGTAAATGGGGACAGAGGGAAGGGGAAGAGAAAGGGGGGTTAAGAAAAGAAAAAAAGGGAGCACAGAAGGGGGAGGGAAAGAGGATATGGGGTATGGGGGTATTAGGTGAAGGATGGGTAGCAAGGGTAAGAGACAGTGTAGGAAGGGAAAAATTTGTTTAGTTTTGTTTCGATTCATTATGTACATAAATTCATTTCATTCGTTTAATATGTTTTCGGAATTTGTTTCATTTATTCATTTTTGAATCTAATCAAAACATTTTTGTATCAATTTCGAATAGTTTTTGAATATGAAAAGTTTTCAAATTTGAATCGTTTTCAAATTTCAATTTGTTTTCGAATTTGAACAGTTTTTGAATTTGAATAGTTTTCCAATTTCCAAGGAGAATGGGGTGGAGTGGAAAGTGGAGGAATTGAATGGAAAATGATAGAATACAATAGAGTGGTATATAACAGAAAATGAAAGAATATAATGTGGTGGAGTGGAACAGAGCTGTTGTATTCTATGCTTTTGTTTTCTGTTATAGTCTATTGTTTTTTTCTGTTCTATTCCTTTGTTTTCTATTCTATTTCGTTCTCTTTGGAAATTGAAAACCTATTCTTTTCGAATTTGAATTTGAAAACTATTCGAACTGGAAAACTTTTCGAATTTGAAAACTATTCAAATCCAAAAAGTATTTAAAAACAATTTGAAAATTATTCGAATGCGAATTTCGTCTGAATTTTTTTTCCGTTATTCCTGATTAATTTAAATTCGGTACTATTGTAATTCAGAAATTCGGATACATCTGAATTTCCAAAAAACTAAAATTTGTCTGAATTTTAATGCAGAACGAAACGAACCACACGTGTCTAAAGTCTGGCAACTAGCAAGAACCTGCTCGCTTGTTCGGGTGGATTATACACCTGTTCTAGGGTGTAGCCAGATGGGGGTCAGTGGTATGGTTATTGATATATTGTGATGGGGTCAGTTTGGCTACCACTGTGCGGGAGGAAGTTTAGAGATGGTGATAAGTAAGTCCCTGAATCAATTGGATGTAACCCACCAGTCAGTGGTGGCAGTAGCATTTGATTGATTGAGGAGGTTTTGTAGAATAGGGGGACATATAAAGAAAGTGTATCTCCTCTAGCGAGGAGACAAGTTTTCTAGATGGAATAAAATTGAATTGGGGCATCTACAGGTAATGTATTATGGATATTGGGGGTCTGACACTCGTGGGTCAAATGTAGGCAATGAACCTATCTGTATTGTTTTGGGTTGCATATTTGGAACATACTAAAATCTGTCACCTGAACATAACAATAATGTTAACGATAAACCCGGTACCTGGGAGAATAGTGTCATGGTCCTATGACAGTAAAACAGAACTCAAAAACATTTCCATAGACAGGACCATATACCATATTTATCCGATCTAAAATCTGTACATAGGTATCCGTAATAAAAGCTGAACAGGGATCCAATATTGCCCTTGACTACTCTACATCTGCGTTGAAGCAGTGGGAGGATGTTGAGGTGTCACCAATCTGTGAAACTCATTCCGATTGAACAGGCAGCCTGAGAGGAAAACGAGAAGCTCCAGAATATAGAAGTTAGTGTTTTCTAAGGCGAATGATATCACTAACAATCCCTCCGACAGTTTCAGTTTATTTTTGTTTGTGGTCTAGTTTAGTCTCACGTGCAAATGCATATCTGTATGAGCCTGGGCTACTAGTTTGGAGTCTGACTCCTAAGAAGTTGGCTGGTCACCCAACTCCGTAAGTGGAGGAGAAATGTTATAGCGAGTAGGCAGTTAAATCATTGAAAATGGCAGAAGTCAGCCGTGGTGGACATCTTGTTGGAGAACTCCGGGAATCCCGAGTGTAATCAGGGGCCAGCCACTTTATACTGGACCTGGTGAGCTACTGAACCCCCACAGATCAGCTTCTCTACATCCCCTGCTTTGGTCTGGCCGAGTATTGAGCAGTATCCCGGCCGGATTGTAGAGATATTGGGCCCGCTGTGGCTGTCACCTCCTTGCAGCCGTTGTCATCTTCCCGGCCTGGTCCCCGCGAGAGCGTTCTGAGCCCCATCCATCCTGTGCTGGGTCAGTGGGCTTACCATCCTCAGCCACCCTTCTCTCTCCTCTCTCCTCATCCTCCTGAAATGGCCGGAATGGTCGCTGGGCTGGCGCTGCATGCTAGAACTGGCTGCGGCCTATTGAGGCCTGGTGTCGGCGGCCACCTTGCTACCCCCAACTCCTACCATACACAGACTGGGGCCCCAAAAACTGTAATCTTAATGGCCCCATCTGCCTGCCCACCTCCCGGATGCTGCATAGGGGGTCTTTGAAATACTACACCTGGTCTATAGTATCCAGGATCCACTGTGGCCGGGCTCGACGGTACACCCAACTATCTCCTCTGTGTTGCCACTGGCCATAGGCTGCTGTCCTGTTTACTCCCTCCTCCCAGGAGAGTACACAGCTCAGATATATTTGAAAAAAAGACCCCAGGAAACTTGACTAAGCTATGGCGATGTGAAACAGTCCTTTCAAAGAAGAGGATTATTCCCGTTCCTGCCCACACATTCCATGTTTAAAAAGGGTCCCAAACAGAAGGAACTCTGCAGCAATATTTTACCCCAGTAACACTCCGCACCAGATCGGCCTCCCATAATTGAATGGTGCTGGGAACTGCCATGTGGGACAGCACGGCTCCTCCGTCGGCCGCACAACAGGAAGGCAATTCTCCCTCAGCATCCTCCACTGTGAACAGGGCCCGACCCCCACAAACTCTAATTCCCGGTGTTCCTGCCCTGCTCAGAGAAGACTTGCCTACCAGCCCTATGATGTCTAGCCTGATGAATGACAATACAGAGAATGGTGCTATGGAGGTCCCTGCCTCTCATACTATACTGTCTCCCACTGAAATGTCAGCTGTCCTGCTATCCCTCCCCACTAGACAGGGCATGGAAGCTATTGCAACCAGACTGATATCATCATTGCGCAAGGATATAACCACTGTGACCCAGAATGTGCAAGCTCTTGAAGGTACTGTGAGTGCTCTTTCCGCTGACAGGGATGTAATAATGCAAAAAATACAGGCCCTAGAGAAATTGCATAAACAACAGCAGGCTGCTTTAAACCACGTCCAATTACAACATAATGATTTGAAAAATCGCCACAGACACAACAACATTAAACTACGTGGCATACCAGAAGCCACTAGACCAGCAGATTTGTGGGAAACTGTTATAGCTATCTTTAATAATATTTTAGACAGGCCTGCATCATCACCTATCGAATTGGATAGGATGCACAGAGTCAATGTCCCTGGCAGTAGTGAGCGCGCCCAACCAGGATATGTCTTATGCAGAGTGCATTTTTTCCTCTTGAAAGAAGAGATCATGCCACACACTTGGAATAGAGGCTCGATTCAATTTGATGGGGCCACGATCCACCTCCTTCCGGATCTCTCTCGCAGGACCCTGTACATGAGAGGCCAAATAAAACCTCTGTTGGATAAAATTAGGGACTGTGGGGGCATATATGTTTGGAGTTACCCTTTTGTCCTCACTATTCGTCTACGCTATGACAGTATCTTTTTGAATGACCCCAGACAATTTCCGGAAGTTTTCAGATTCCTTGACATCTAACCAATTGATCTACCTGACTGGATGGCATTGGACGCAGTTCCCAGTGGTCCTCCACTTTCACAACGTAGACATTGTCATTCTGGTACCAGAAGCAACTCCAGACAACAACATATGGGCCCACTTTCTAATGAGCCCTGAGTGGTCCTAACTATCCTCAATATGGGGATCCTGACCCTGCAACCTCACTGAGAATATTGATCACATCAACCTGTAAACAACTGTCTGGACAGACTAGCGATGCAGTCTTTGAATCCAGAGACATATACCGCTTAATACCCTCACCTTTGTACTTAGTGGTTGCTGGTTCAATTGCTATATTTCCACAACCTTTGAGCAGCAGCTAGTAGAACAAGCTATGAAGACTCAATGGACTTTCCCTGCCTCAACTTAAACAGACTTATCTGCGCCCACCCTTCCGCACTACATATACAATGAGAGTTGATGTATATTACTTTCTGGAATGCTTCCCCACTGCTCCCCCTCTCCCTATTCTGCTGATTCCTCCTTATTACAAAGTTCAGAAGCAATTATGCAGACGTCAGAACTCTTAGAACTATGTTATGATAATATACATTGAGTAGACCTTGATGGGTGTTTATATAGTCTTATCGGGGTTTTCCTGTGAGCTTTTGTATTCCATGTGGTCTAATAATTTTCTACCTCCCAGTTACAGGTTACAAAACATAAATCTATATAATTTCTGACAGATAAGTAATGTCTTTGTAGTTATGGATTACGAGAATACCCTGGGGGATAAATTTCAGTATATCCCCCTCCAGTGCTACATATGGAGATGGACTTTTGCCCTCTCTCATGCTTAATATGGACACATATCCAATGACACTAACTCCTTTGATTAGAGGGTATTATCTATATGGTTTTCTTCCCCCATTTGCCCCGGGTGTTCTCTTTGAGAATCCAACTGTTCTCAGGATATGGTTATATTACATTTACCTGTTACTTATAGTTATACGTTTATTTTGGTATGAAATATGCTTTAATCATCTTGAACAATAGATACTCCTCTTCCTTCATTACATGCTATTACTGTCCTAGCAGCGTGGAGCATTGCTCTGCCGTATAATTGCTTGACTACTTTTTCCTCCCCACATAGGACTTAGGGCTTCTGCCTGGTTTTGAATCTTCAGAACAGGTAGAAACCTGTTGGCCTTTATAGCCATCCCTGATTGGAATACGATAGTGGTGCTAGCCTCTATACTAGCATCTTACTTTCTGTCCTCAGGTCTCTCTTCCTTTTCTTTTCTCCCCCCCCCCCTTTTTTTTCTCTGCTATACCATGGGGGCCCCTGAACGTGGCTACCATTCAATTTTGCTCATTCAATGCCTGTGGCCTGAATGAACCTGCTAAGCACTCGCAGTATGTATGACTTTCATAAGTCCAAGGTCGATGTACTTTTTATTCAAGAGACCCATTTTCGCTCAAACAATATTCCCTCATTACGTAATAAATACTACCCGACCTGGCTTCATAGTACTTATGCCCATTCTAAATCAAGAGGGGTGGCGATTGCCTTCCACAAGTCGATAAATTATACCCTATTAGATTCCCTCGCAGACCCCGACGGGAGATATTTATTCCTGAAAATCTCCCTTAGCGGCAAAACATATACCTTGGCTAACGTATATGTGCCTAACCAGGTTCAAATAAACCATACCATTCAATACCTCCACAACTTAATGGAGTTTGCCGAAGGCATAATCATCCTCGCAGGAGACTTTAATAGTACCCTTAATCCTACATTGGATACATCCTCGGGCAGAAGCTCTATTTCTTACGCTCAAATTAATAGACTTAAACGATTTTTAGTGTAACATAATATGATGGATGTGTGCTGCATTCTCCATCCTGCAGACAGGGACTATTCCTTTTACTCGGTAGCTCATGATTCTTACTCCCGCATAGATTTTTTCCTGGTAAGTCATTTTGCCTTAACATACCACCCTCAAAGTAGGATTGGTAACATATTATGGCCTGATCATGCTCCAGTGTATTTGTCCCTATACTTACCTAATCTGCCTAGTAATGATTGGACCTGCAGACTGAACAACTCACTAGGACCTGCAGACTGAACAACTCACTATTGTCCAATTTCATTTCTGATCATGATAATGATGATACTTCTGCCCCAACCCAGTGTGAGACTCTCAAATGTGTGCTACGGGGGTCTTCATTAAACATGGCTCATATTCAGGAGCTGTCGAGTCGTATCACTGATCTGGAACGCTCCCATAAGTGACTCCAATCCCCAACCAAAAACTAAAAACAGAAATAGATATGGCGCTGGTTCGATGGCTGTATAAAGTTCGGTGTCAGCTTGTGACTTGAGCAGCCAAGATTAACTCTTGGGAAAGAGTACGGAACTTTGTGTGAACTTAAATCAATGTAATGGCGCTTGTAGTACAAGAATATAACACATGCCTCAGCTTGGTAAATTATTGCAGTAAGGATGAGGCAATCCGAGCATGAGTCAGTTAAAAGCAGTTAGTTTATTTAGAGTTACTTACAAACATATTCATCTGGCCGACTGTACGAAGGGATGGGCAGAGCTATGGCTGCATCCGTGGTGACGTCATTCCTCGGAGCTGCCGTGCTGACCTAGGCTGAGAAGTACGAGGCAGCTGGGAGCCAGTGAATGGAAAGGGTCCCGCTGACGACATGTTTCGCAATAGTTTGCTTTGTCAAGTCACGTGACGGGACGGGACCAGGGGGGGCAATTTAAAGGCAAGAGCCGGAAATAGGTACAAGCGGGGGGAGGGAAAGGAATATATCCTCCATCTGGGTACATCCTTCACCGAATGGTCACTATATGTGTACGATAGTGTTTCACATATACTGTAGTGTATGAACTATATGGTACATTATTAATGAACTTTGATATGAAGGAAAAAAAACAAATGCAATTAATTGGAAAAAACAATTGTAACTAATTGGAATTGAAGAAACAATTGCAACCAGTTGGATTTGAAGAATAAAAAATAAAAAATAATAATGAAAGAATAATAAAGAATAAAGAATAAAATAAAATACACGGGAAAAGTGATGGACAATGGTGTGGAAAAAATGAAAAATAATAAATAATAAAATAAATAAAATAAAATTTAAAAAATTAATAAAATAAAATGAAGATAAAGATAGTATATACAGTGCCTTGAAAAAGTATTTGTACCCCTTGAAATTTTCGACATTTTATCATGTTACAACCAAAAACATAAATGTATTTTATTGGGATTTTATGTGATAGACCAACACAAAGTGGCACATAATTGTGATGTGGAAGGAAAATGATAAACGTTTTTCCAAATTTTTTACAAATAAATATGTGAAAAGTGTGGCGTGCATTTGTATTCAGCCCCCTTTACTCTGATACCCCTAACTAAAATCTAGTGGAACCAATTGCCTTCAGAAGTCACCTAATGAGTAGATAGAGTCCATCTGTGTGTAATTTAATCTCATTATAAATACAGCTGTTCTGTGAAGTCCTCAGAGGTTTGTTAGAGAACCTTAGTGAATGAACAGTATCATGAAGGCCAAGGAACACACTAGACAGGTCAGGGATAAGGTTGTGGAGAAGTTTAAAGCAGGGTTAGGTGATAAAAAAATATCCCAAGCTTTGAACATCTCACGGAGTACTGTTCAATCCATCATATGAAAATGAAAATAGTATAGCACAACTGCAAACCTACCAAGACATGGCCGTCTACCTAAACTGACAGGCCAGGCAAGGAGAGCATTATTCAGAGAAGCAGCCAAGAGACCCATGGTAACTCTGGAGGAGCTGCAGAGACCCATAGCTCAGGTGGGAGAATCTGTCCACAGGACAACTATTAGTAATGCACTCCACAAATCTGACCTTTATGGAAGAGTGGCAAGAAGAAAGTCATTGTTGACAGAGAGCCATAAGCAGTCCCGTTTGCAGTTTGTGAGAAGCCATGTGGGGGACGCAGCAAACATGTGGAAGAAGATTCTCTGGTCAGATGAGACCTATTAAACTTTTTGGCCTAAAAGCAAAATACTATGTGTGGCAGAAAACTAACACTGCACATCACCCTGAAGACACCATCCACACTGTGAAACATGGTGGTGGCAGCATCATGTTGTGGGGATGCTTTTCTTCAGCAGGGATAGGGAAGCTGGTCAGAGTTGATGGGAAGATGGATGGAGCCAAATACAGGGCAATCTTAGAATAAAACTTGTTAGAGTCTGCAAAAGAATTGAGACTGGGTCAGAGGTTCACCATCCAGCAGGACAATGACTCTAAACATACAGCCAGAGCTATAATGGAATGGATTAGATTCAAAGCATATTCATGACTCAGGGGGGCTGAATACAAATGCACGCCACACTTTTCACATATTTGTGAAAAAAAAAATTGAAAACCATTTATCATTTTCCTTCCACTTCACAATTATGTGCCACTTTGTGTTGGTCTATCACATAAAATCCCAATAACATACATTTATGTTTTTGGTTGTAAATACTTTTTCAAGGCACTGTATATATATGTATAAATACACAAGTATATATCGCCCTAGAATTAGTGGGGGAATAATTTCTAACTCATGATGATACGTGGTAACCTTATAGTGCATATATGTAGATTTCCATATAGTCACCTATACATATAAATTCCGGAAACTTTTGTGAAAATATTTAAATGAAAATCATAATTAACAGAGGAAGGAGTGGAAGGGAAAGGGGGGGGGGAGGGGGAGGGGAAAAGGGTGGAAAGGGAGGGGGGCGTGGGGGAGGAGGGAGAAGGGGGAAGGGAAGGAAGAGAGGAGGAAGTGGGGAGGGAAGGGAAAAGGGGGGGGGGGCGAGGGGTACAGGAATACTGTAATCTTCAGTATGCAATCTAAATTAAATGGTTTGTTTCCATCTCTTCCTTCAAACCGTTTGGAGCCAGGCTGTTGAGATGATAGATTCAGTAGACTTCCTTTTTGCAAAGTGCTGCAAATTTTTCATTATCTGAAAGGGATTTATCAGCGATATATTCAATGGCCAATACTTCAAGGCATTTGTAGTTCCTGTTGTGGTGTTGTAAAAAGTGTCGCTGGACACTATGTTGATCATTCCAGGCCTTGATTGATCTTCTATGCTCACCTATTCTTACACGTAGATGGTATGGCCTACGTATAATAGTTTGCACAGGCAACAAAGTGTGTCGATCACATAGCTGCATGAACATGTTATAAATTGCCTGATGGAAAAGGTGTAATTTTCTCTGTCAAAGGTGGAGATGTCATGTGGGATGGATTGACATGTCAGGCATCCCCTCTTCCGACACTGAAATATACACGTGCGGTGGTCAAAATATGACCGGATGTCTGAATTGCCTACTTTATGCCGGGGTTTGGTTTTACTTGGGGCGATGTTTTTTAAGGGTTTTGCTCTTCTGAAGGTGACTAATGGGGCCTCTGGTAAGAGTCCTTCCAACTGTGAGTCTAGTTTCAAGAGTCCCAGTGTTTCTGAATAGCCTTAGTGATCTTTTTGTATTGAGTATTAAAGCCAGTTATAAATCTAATTTGGTTGTTTTCATTTCTATGTTTTCTCTTGGGGGGAGCAGCAGAGGTGGTGGTGTATTTTTGGAAGGCCTCTTCCAATACGGTTTTTGGAAATCCTTTATCGAAAAAGGATTTCCAAAAACCCTGTTGGAAGAGGCCTTCCAAAAATACACTACCACCACCACGGATGCAGCTGTAGCTCTGCCCATCCCTTCGTACAGTCGGCGGCACTCCTGTCAGAATGGTCCATGACAGGGCCATTGGATCCAGGGCATTCACAGGGGATTTCGGCTCATACACCTTTACATGTTGTCAGTCCAGAGCAGCCGCACACACAACCCTCCACCTGGGGCATCGTTCAGCACCAGTCTGACAACAAGTGGGACAGGCTCACCACCATCATAGGAGCCAGATGAAAATGTTTGTAAGTAACTCTAACTAAACCAACTGTTTTTAACTGACTCATCCTTACTACAATCATTTACCAAGCTGAGGCATGTGTTATATTCTTGTACTATAAGCGTCATTACATTGATTTAAGTTCATCCAATCCCCATCCATCTCACAGCTTGCCCTATCTGACGCTAAACTTCAACTACTGAATCTTTTTGAGCAAAAAACACTGTCTATAAGGGATAAAATGCGTAAATAGTTCTATATTGAAGAAAACAAACTGGGTAGACTGCTGGCCAGAGCCCTCCATACCAAGAATAGCATCTATTCCCAAGATTAAATGTCCTAATGGTCAAATGGTTCATCACCCCAGGGAAATTAATGAGATATTCTGCTCCTTTCATGCTACATTATATAATTTGCCTGCCCGTCCCACTAATATTTCTTCAGGAACGTTCCAGTCTAAAATAGACGAGTATATTAATGACACAGCGCTTCTGACTCTCTCTACATTGGTAATACTAGATATTGAGAAACCATCTATGGAGGAAGAACTTGCGATCCCTTAAGACAAATAAAAGCCCAGGACCGGATGGTTATTCGGTTTGTTTTTATGAATTCCAGGACTCTCAAAAACATATAATGCTATATATCTCCTGATTCTCCCTTCCCGAAACAAGCTCTAGAAGCTCATATTACCTAAACCCAGGAAAAACCCCACCCTGTGAAGTAGCTGTCGCCCTATTTCATTAACTAATATTGATAACCGCCTATACTCTAAAATGTTGGCCAATCGTCTTCTACCATTAATACTTAGCATGATCAACCTTGACCAAGTAGGCTTTACTCCCAAACGAGAGGCCAGAGATAACATCCTTAAGACCATCTGATTGTTATTCATAATGGTACACGGCAAGGGTGCCCGCTGTCACCATTTCTGTACATACTTACTATGGAACACCTTGCCATTGCCATAAGACAAAACCCCAACATCCAAGGTCTCTCGGTTGGCCAGCGTCAGTATAAACTATCTCTTTATGCAGATGACGTCTTGTTATATGTTTCTGATCCTCAGGTCTCTATGCCTGCCATTATCGAAGTTTTCAAGGAATTTGGATTGGTAAGTAAATTATGACAAAACTGAGGCCCTTAACATATCCTTACCCAAAACCACTATCTCCCAGCTTCAATCCACTTTCAAATTCAAATGGCAGAAAAAGGCTGTTAAATACCTTGGCATCTACATCCCTACCTCCTTACCCACTTTATCAGAAATCAATTATCTTTCAATAGTTTTTATTAAGAAATGTAGTATTACAGAGTAACAACATGCACAGTACAAATAGCACACAGATGTTCCGACTGGTCACAATAGTATGGAGTAATGCTAGGTTAGGTTTAAGGAACTTTTGAAGCTATTACCGTCCGTATCTCTGGACTCCTAGTCTTTGTATATTGTTCTGCAGTAGACGTATTTCTCTATCAAATAT
>BLSH010207318.1:80540-90607 GCA_018402905.1 Glandirana rugosa | reverse complement strand
TCCCCTCAGTCCCCCCCTCTGTCCCCCCCCCTCTGCTTATTCCTTTCCTACCTTCCATATCTACTTGGAGCCAGCTCCAACCCTCATTCAGTGATCTATATAAGCCAATTTTTCCCTTTCTTTATTAGTCGGACAGTGCCGGACACGCTAAAAACCCACAGTTGCATTTAACTAGCGTACGGACTTCCCTCGTGGGTACAGTTTGATCCCGATAGGGGTGCCCACTAGGGGAAAATCCTCCCTGTGGATGAGTGGTCTGTTGTGTCTGGTACCGTCCGCCTTGTTTGGTACTGCATCACCTGTTTAATATGAGCCTGTTTTTCTAGCATTGCCTATGTTTAATGTTATCTAATACTTCACCACCGGCTTGACTGGCTCCCTCTCTATTAGATCTCTGTATCGCAATCCTTGTTTGATGTTTGTTATATCTTGCAATAAAATACTTTAACAAGAAAAAAAAATAACCGAACCCAGAACCCGAACCCAAACTTTTTTTCAAATATCCGGGTTCGGGTCCGGGTCACGGACACCCCAAAGTTCGGTATGGACCCGAACTTTACAGTTCGGGTTCGCTCAACTCTAATGATGAGTTGTCCCCAATAGTTGGTGGGAATATCAGATGTAGATCTTGGCTGGTGGTCCTCTATATGTTTCACGGTTAGACCGCTTCCTCAGGAGGAGTCAAGCATCTACAGAATAATAAATCATGATAATGATTTGATAACACAATTACAATATAGCCTTAAGGCCATGCAGCCCCCAGGCCTCAATGAAGCTGTATGCTTCAAACCATTCCTGGAGGGCTTTTCCTCAGGAGGTATGGAGAAATAGTCCTCCTCCAGTATCCCCATAATTATATCTCTGGGCAAGTAGATTTTGTGACGTTCCCATTTGTTCATACTTGATGTAGTATATATACAGTATCTCACAAAAGTGAGCACATCCCTCACATTTTTGTAAAAATTGTATTATATCTTTTCATGTGCCAACACTGAAGAAATTACACTTTAGTGTGAGTGTACAGCTTGTATAACAGTGTAAATTTGCTGTCCCCTCAAAATAACTCAACACATAGCCATTAATGTCTAAACTGCTGGCAACAAAAGTGAGTACACCCCTAAGTGAAAATTTCCAAATTGGGCCCAATTAGCCACCCCCCAGTGTCATATTACTCATTAGTGTTACAAGGCCTCAGGTGTATATGGGGAGCAGGGGTATTAAATTTGGTGTTATCGCTCTCAAACTCTCATACTGGTCACTGGAATTTCAACATGGCACCTCATGGCAAAGAGCTCTCTGAGGATCTGAAAAAAAGAATTGTTGCTCTACATAAAGATGGCCTAGGCTGTAAGAACATTGTCAAGACCATGAAACTGAGCTGCAGCATGGTGGCTAAGGCCATACAGCTGTGTAACAGGACAGGTTCCACTCAGAACAGGCCTCGCGATGGTCCACCAAAGAGGTTGAGTGCACGTGCTCAGCATCACATCCCAAGGTTGTCTTTGGGAAATAGACGTATGAGTGCTGCCAGCATTGCTGCAGAGGTTGAAGGAGTGAGGGGTCAGCTTGTCAGTGCTCAGACTATACTCTGCACACTGCATCAAATTGGTCTGCATGGCTGTCATCCCAGAAGGAAGCCTCTTCTAAAGATGATGCACAAGAAAGCCCGCAAACTGTTTGCCGAAGACAAGCAGACTAAGGACATGGATTATCGGAACCATGTCCTGTGGTCTGACGAAACCAAGATAAACGTATTTGGTTCAGATGGTGTCAAGCATGTGTGGCGGTTGTATGAGTGCTGCCAACACTGGGGAGCTACAGTTCATTGAGGGAACCATGAATGCCAACATGTACTGTGACATACTGAAGCACAGCATGATCCCCTCCCTTCAGAGACTGGGCCGCAGGGCAGTATTCCAACATGATACCCAAACACACACAGATGACCAGTGCCTTGCTAAAGAAGCTGAGGGTAAAGGTAATGGACTGGCCAAGCATGTCTCCAGACCTAAACCCTATTGCGCATCTGTGGGGCATCCTCCAACGGAAGGTGGAGGAGCGCAAGGTCTCTAACATCCACCAGGTCCATGATGTCATCCAGTGGCAAACTGTGAAGCTCTGGTGAACTCCATGCCCAAGAGGGTTAAGGCAGTGCTGGAAAATAATGGCGGCCACAAAAAATACTGGCACTTTGGGCCCAATTTGGACATTAGCACTCAGGGGTGTACTCACTTTTGTTGCCAGCGGTTTAGACATTAATGGCTTTGAGTTGAGTTATTTTGAGGGGACATCAAATTTACACTGTTATACAAGCTGTACACTCACTACTTTACATTGTAGCAAAGTGACATTTCTTCAGTGTCACATGAAAAGATATAATCAAATATTTACAAAAATGTGAGGGATGTACTCACTTTTGTGAGATACTGTACATGCCTGTAAATACGGTGCCTATTAGTCCTCTATTGTCATTGTTGAGTTCTTTGTACAACACGGTCTTTTAGATTCCTGTATCCCCACATTCATGGCTGTCCATACAATGTGTATGGATATATCTTTATTTACTCATTATTTGTAGGCGTATGTTCTTTTTCTCCCCACTAGATGGCATCAGTATGCCTGTGTCAATGGCGCAGGCTACTGGTATTACAGGGCGCCACTTCCAGAGGACATCTGGCACGGAAAGCCACCCAGTTATCCCTGGAGGAGGCATGGAGGGGTGGGTTTCTCTCCATGCGCAGTGTGGAAGCGCCACGCAAAGATTTAAACCTAGATGTATGATTCCTCTCTTATCCTCTGAAGAAGGAGATCAATATAAACTCTGAAACGCGTTGGGTTGAGGACATCACCGACTCAGTTGTTGTATACACAACTTCAGTGCAGTTTTATGTATTCCAAGCTCCTTCCCACTTGTGTAATTTTTTTTTATGTGTTAAATAAACTACTACTTTTTACATAATCTGATATCATTGCCTTAAAAGTCCCATCCCAGGGGTACAATTTGTTGCAATGGACTCTAGGGATGTTGGCACATTAAAGAGTGGTTATCACCAATTACCTTCATATATGTTTTTCGGTAGCAAATACCATTTCCCCGCTTTTGATTGGTGACACTTTTATGCAATTTTGGTACTTTGTCTTAATTGAATACTAGTTTAGTCTGTGTATATTCTTAAAATAAAATAGTATATTTAGCAATACAATATGGCTAACTATACAGCAAAGATTGGGACACATTGAGGTCCGGTTATGTTAAGGACTTTGGAAAAAATGAACATGTAGATTCTGACTTATCTTCACTGTTTTTTAAGCTATCCAAGACCTTGGAAAATAAATCCTCACTTTTTTGGCACACAGGGTCCTTTTTTTTGTTATTAAAGTTGTTAGTAGTAGTAATACAATGAGTACAAATTATGCATGGTAAGTATCTTTAGAGCATATATAATCTTTAAAATCAGAACAGGGTAGTGCAGATTTATGACACCTGGTCTTGTAGTACATACACATGGCTAACCTCGCCATGTTAAGCTGAAATATATACATTCAAGAGATTATGTATAGATATTGTTCCTGATGGACAGTCCAATGTAGAGTCAAATCTATAATATTTTCAGTAGAAGTCCATGCACATTTATACCAAAACATAATGAAAAGAAAACCGAGTCTACATGTGTAGGCCTATTTCTGGGGCTACATATCTGCAGCTCGCACAGCTTGGGTATAATATTTAAAAAAAAACAAAGAGAACATTTAATGGGAACAGGAACAAAATTCAACCTGCAAGTCAAGGTTATCGTTGGGAGTTATTGGAAGTCTGTACAATGTCAGAGGTGGATGTATACGGGGAACCAAAGCTAGAGTCATCCCACTTGCACCATGTTTTATTAACCACTTTCTTACTGGGCACTTAAACCCCCCTCCTGCCCGAACCAATTTTCAGTTTTCAGCGCTGTCACTGTTTGAATGACAATTGCGTGGTTGTGCGACGTTGTACCCAAACAAAATTGGCATCCTTTTTTTTTTCCACAAATAGAGCTTTCTTTTGGTGGTATTTGATCACCTCTGCGGTTTTTATTTTTTGCGCTATAAACAAATAAAGAGCGACAATTTTGAAAAAAGAACAATATTTTTTTACTTTTTGCTATAATAAATATCCAAAAATAAAAAAAACTAATTTATTCATCAGTTTAGGCCGATATATGTTCTTCTACATATTTTTGGTAAAAATATCGCAATCAGCGTATATTGAGTGGGTTGCGCAAAAGTTATAGCGCCTACAAACTATGGACATTGGTTTATGGTGTTTTTATTTATTTTTATTTTTTTACTGGTAATGGCGGCGATCTGTGATTTTTATCGGGACTGTGATATTGCGGCAAACATGTCGGACGTTTTTGACACTTTTTTGGGACCAATGACATTTATACAGCGATCAGATCTAAAAATAGACACTGATTACTGTATGAATGTCATTGACAAGGAAGGGGTTAACACTAAGGGGGCAGTGAAGAGATTAAATGTGTTCCCTGGGTGTGTTCTAACTGTGGGGGGGCGGGGTTGGCAGGGGCATGACAGATCTAACTGATCCCAGTGACAGGGATCAGTAGATCTGGCATGCCCCCCTCACAGAACGGGGAACCGCCGTGTTTATATCGGCGGTTTCCCGTTCCGGCTCTCTGTGAGCAGATCGCAGGTTTCCGGCGGACACCAGGTCCGCCCAACCCGCGGGCACGCTCACGCGGCGTGCAGCGGGAGTGCGCCCAGCACGAGCCGTCATTCGGCTATGGTGCGGATGGGAAGTGCTTAAATTGAGTCAAAGGGATTGCTTTACTACACAAATCCTAAATAAACAGTCGCGCTAGAAAGTTTTGAAAGAATATTATAAAATAAAAATAATTTGCATTAATTGTCCATCAAGTGCAGCTGAAGATACATAACTAATTCATTAGTTAAATAGACACTGGGCTCATTGAGCCATTAGTAAGTCACAAGCGATTAGTGACAGGAAAAAAATGTGCATCAAAGTGACAAACTCTTGATTGTGAGAGAAAACATTTTTTTGGAAAGGATGTGAAAGATAAAAAATGAAAAATAAAAAAATAAAAAATAGCAGCACAGTTCCAAATAGATTGTGACTTTTCTTATATAGATGTACGGACATCCGCCTCTATTCATTTGTTGGCATTCACTGCCACCAAGGAGCATGCACACCATGTGGGATAGAGAGATGGGTACTCTTACAGGAATGGATCGACTCACTATTCCTAGTGGGTCAATCAAGCAGGCAGCTGTAACCTGCTGCAAGGTATATTAAAGACACTCTCACTCTCCCAGAACTGTGTCTAGATACAGGAACCAGAATATAAAACTTGCATCCAACCTCCCCAGCGGCACATACCATGAGAAAAAAGGGGGTGCCAATAGTGTAATTCTGTAAACCATATGTTTATTTAAAGATAAAAATGGATACTCACAAAACTACAAGGTAAAATCGCACTGATACATTAAAAGCCGGCATCACAATATGGAACGCTAAACTCGCCCATCCTTCCGGGTGTAGGTGAGGTGACGTCAGCACGTAGCTCCGCCCTACATGTTTCATCATAAATGACATCTTCCAGGGGCACAGGCGACGCGCTGATCCGTCACCTTATATATACACAGACTGGCCAAGACTCATTCTGAGTTCCGGCCACCATTTTCTAGACGTCCAGTATGTATTCATGTCAGCTGAATGGTTGACTTCCCTGACATCTCTAACAGTAATTCTCCAAACGCAAAAACTTTATGTAAAGAATAAGAATTTAAAAAATTAAAATATTTAATTAAAACCAGTATTCTAGCTAGTTGGTCAGATCTAATGTAGACCTCTGGCGCAGGGACACAAGAGACTAATCAATACTCATTCTGAGTTCCTGACGCCATTTTCTAGAAGTCCACTATGTATTTATATTCACTGAATTATTAACTATAATGGCACCTCTAGTAGTTATATCACCATCCAAAAGCTCTATATATATAACAAAATGTAATAATAAAAGTAATATCTAGTTAGTAGGACCCAATATTGGCAACAGGCACAGAAACTATAATCTTCTTAACCTATGCCTCTTAGGTTGGCAGATATCCTACCCACGGGCTTCACACCCAAGGGGCACATCGTGTCACGACAGCAACTGACATGCAATATCCCCAAGGTGGTAATCCCGTTAGGTCAACCTGTCCCCCTCATGGGTGTGTATATAGGAAACACAAAGCTCTAGGTAAAAAACATATGATAAAAACTTATAAATATGAAAAGATTTTAAACAGGAGGAGGGGGTTTATTTAAAACCCCTGATTTGGGGGTCACCTAATAAAGTGTGTAGAGGTCCAGATAACCCACCATGTCTTTGGGGAGAAGGGATAAGGAATATAGACCTCCATGTTACAACCAAAGTAACCGCCTATCCAACTGCTTTACAGTCTGGAGAGGGCACTTTCCATCCTCCTATGGGTTGTAGCATAGATACTGAGCTATAATCCATCTTGAGTGCCTGTTGTTCAAGAGTTATCTAGAAACCCTAGAGTGTCTTTAAGTGACGGTGCCCTTTTGAACACCACTTGGGCTTTCTCAGATAACGAAGGTCACAAGATTGGGTCACTCTTCAGTATATGCCAATGTTTATAGATTAGCTTTTTAATTGCGTAATGTTGGGAAGAAAACCTAGTTATAAAAGGCATAGCTGGAGGTTGATTAGTATTCAGATTTTTGGATTTTTCAACTAACAGTTCCTCTCTATTGATTGTCTCGACCTCAATAAGGATTCCTTCCAGATATTTTTCATCATAACCCTTTTCCATAAATCTGAAGGTGAGCATCTGAGCTTGGATATGATAGTCCTCAATTCTAGTACAATTGTGTCTAAGTCGCATGTATTGACTTTTTTGGTACTTAGTTGAGCCAAGCTTGATGATGACAACTATTTTGGGGAATAAAAGAGTTCCTGTCTGTCGATTTGAAGAAGGTGGAAGTGAGGAGCCGACCTCCCTCCGCCCAAATCTTCAGATCCAGCAAATTAATTGAATCCTGACTAGCCCCGTATTTTAATTCGATGCCTCTATCGTTATTGTTTAGCTCTTCCATAAATGTCTGTAGTGACTCCAAAGAGCCCTCCCATTGGAGGAGGTCGTCTATATATCTAGCCCACATGACCAGTTGGGGATGATCTAGGGCATAGACGACGTCCTCCTCCCATTTCCCCATAAAGAGGTTGGCCAAACTGGGGGCAAATTTAGCCCCCATGGCCACACCTCTATTCTGAAGGTAAAACCCTCCACTAAACCAGAACAAATTGTGTGCAGTTGCATAATCTAAAAGTTCCATGATATATCTTTTCTGTATATCCGGTAATGGGGAATCTCTATACAGAAAATATTCTACAGAGGTAAGTCCCAATTGATGGGGAATGATGGTGTATAGGGACGTGACATCCGCCGTAACAAGCCAAGATCACATGTCTGGTATCTTTGATGTAAGCAGGGAGGGATGTAACTAGTGGTTGCAGATAACCATCTGTATTTTAGCACACGTGAAGTCAGGGAATCGATCCCAATAATATTTGGGCGACCTGGTGTATTAGTGGGGTTCTTGTGTATCTTAGGGAGGTAGTATATTATTGGAATCCTAGAAGATCTTGGTACTAGGAACTTCTTTTCTTTTTTATTTAATATCCCCTTATCGTATCCTTTTTTGACCAACGCTTCCAACTTTTTATAAGTTGGGTGTGGGTCTGACTGCAAGGGGATATATGTATCCCTATCATTGACTATTCTCCCCAATTCATCAAGATAATCTACTTTATTTAATATTACAATCCCTCCTCCTTTGTCCGCCGGGCGGACTACTAGGCTCTTGTCTTGACAAATTTGATCAAAACCTGCTTTTAGGGATGAATTCATCTTTTCTTTTTGAATTTTTAATTTCTCAAGGTCCCTCAACATTACATCTCTGAAAACTTTAATGCAAGGGGCCACCCCCCCAGGATGGTTAAACAAAGAGGCATTGGCTAACTGAGAATGTTGAATCGTGCTTTCATGTGTTTTATTATTTGTTATAGGATTAGCCAACATATACCTTTTAACATTCAGCTTTCTTGAAAACTTGTGTATATCCATGTAGGTCTGAAACGTATTCAGTCCACATGGAGGGGCGAGTTTAAGTCCCTTATCTAGGATCGAGATCTCATGGGGGGTCAGGGATTTACTACTAAGATTGTAGATATCTTCCCCCTTTATTCCCTTTTCCTTTTGTTTTTTGGCATTCCTCCCCCCTCTGGTTCCTCTCTTCATTATAAACTTCTTGGATTGCTTTGGGGGGGGCCCGTGAAAATCCCCATACTGATAGTATTCAGATTCTTCCTCATCTCTATATTCAGGGTAGGTGTGTTCTCTCCACCCATTCCTCTGTTCATGAGGGGGATGCCAGTTAAACCTATCTCTCCTAGGTGTCCTTCTGGGGGTGTGATTCCCACCACCATAATTCCTTCTTTCATAGTAACTATCCTGGTTATGATATTCATAGTCATTCCTGAGGGACTGAAACCTATTAGAGGTCGGCACACTATAATTGGAAGAATAGTCTAGTTTCTCACTTTCCTTTATATGATGTCTCCAGGCCAATCTCTGGTTAGAATCCCTTGGATTGAATTGGGGCTTAGTGTGTTTCTTAAATGGAGATCTACCAGGGTGATTCTTTTGAAAAGATCCATAGGACTTCTGCATGGAGAGGAGCTAGAAGAGACCAGCTCCGTCTCCCCACCACCTAAACCAGCTTCAAACGCTGCCATTGCCTGAAGGAACACCCGCATCCATCCGCGGATACACCCGTTACCATCCCCGCACCTTTAAGGTACCGTATGGATTGCTTCGTTGAGCGATCGGGGGCACGATCTTTCGTTGCAAGTGCACCGAACGAAGGTGAGGACGCACGTGGCAAGCCTGCCATGACAGAGTCTCCCCAGGCACCTTCATACGCATCAGTATTATCGGCCTCTCCCCCTCCAACTACGGGCACCCAATCTCCCCAGCACATACCAGGACAACATGCCACTGACCCTCTCGCGACAGCGGACATTGCCCAGGCGGTAGTGGCCCTTATCAGACCTGTCATAACCGAGGCAGTGGACTCAAGTGTGACCAAAGGCCCTGAACTACTCCGTAAAGACTTTCAGCTACAAGCAGCCAGAATTGACCACGTGGAGACCAGGATTTCCACCATGGAGGACGACACCACGGCCTTAACAGCAGCCGTAGCTAAGCTGACCACGATTCAGAAAGAACTCCGGGAAAAGGTCATTGACCTGGAAAATAGATCTAGGAGGAATAACCTCCGCATAATAGGCCTGCTGGAGTCATATTCCTCTCATGATTTACACAAAATTTGTGCAGTGGACATTCCTGGGCTCTTGGGCCTACGTACACCCTGCGTCGTCGAAAGAGCTCACCAGATCGGCCCACCTTCGGACACCCGCACCAAACCCAGAGTGGTGATTGTTCGTTATCTCAATTACGTTGATAAGCAGGCTATTCTGCAACGATTTCGGAGATCCCGGAACCTTAGATTTGAGGAATCCACTATACTGATCTTTAATATGATAATAGGTGTATTGCGCTTGGGATAAAGGTTGCTCGACTGCTGCCCTCCAGTATTCCCTCCCGTGGGTGGGATTGGTGTAAAGTGAATGAGGTTTGGGTGTGATGTGGTTAGGGTGGGTGCCCTCCCTTATGACCTCCCGTCGTCAGCTCGTTGGAAATAGGGTTCGCGTTATGTGGATAATAGTATAATTTCTAGTCATATCACCTAAGGAGTTTAGATTCCAAGGCCCTAGAGGCTTTAGCAACGTCTTATCGGACGAATAGTTGCATTAACTCTATTGCTTGTTAGTGGTGAGACCCAAACCACGCCCACAGGCTTCCACCCGGCTAGACCACTCGAGAAAGCTGCTGCGTCCCACATGCATCCGGGTTCTCGGGTCCTTACAGGTGACGTGTTTAAAACACATTTAGTACTCTCCTTATACTGAGGT
>BLSH010207318.1:13421-29417 GCA_018402905.1 Glandirana rugosa | reverse complement strand
CCAAGCCGAGGTCAAACACAGGAGGACAGTCTGTAATTCAGATACAAGAGGCAAGATAAGGCAGAGTCCGGTTAACAAGCCAGGGGTCAAACACAGGATTCAGGCAGAAGAGAAGTCCGTGAGGCAGGCCAGAGGTCAAAGACAATGGAGACGTTCAGGAGCAAGGTCAAGGAACAAGCCGGGTCACAACAGAAGTTTCAGGCAGAACACAGGACACAGGTTTCAGGAACACTGGTGAGCTGAGACAATCCAGCGATTTGTGTGACACAGAGGCCGCCTTTTATAGGGCAGCAACCAACCTCATTGGTTGCGCTGAAGACGCGGATTGCGCCTTGCCGGACGAACGTTCGTGCGCATGCGTGGATGTGATCGTCCCAGGCGAGCGTTCGTGCGCATGCGTTGACGATCGTGTCTGTTTCTCTGATACCCCGGTGTCATTTGGGAATGCCCTCAGCAGCGCGTCTACCAGCGTGCGCTTGTAGTCGCGCATCTTTTGATCATGCTCCAGTGAGGGAATTAAAGACGGCACTTTGTCCTTGTAACGGGGATCCAGCAGGGTGGCCACCCAGTAAACAGCACAAGTTACATTGTGGGCAACTCAGCTGTCATTGCGCAGGCACTGCAGCATGTAGTCGCTCATGTGTGCCAGGCTGCCCAGAGACAAAAACAAGCTGTCCTCTGTGGGAGGTGTATCATCTGTGTCCTCCGTATCCCCCCAGCCACACTCCAGTGATGCCCACGAGCTGCGCTGTGAACACGATTCCTCCTCATCATCATCATTCTCATCCTCCTCATCCTCCAGTACTGTGCCCTGGCTTCAAAATTTTTTACCTGGCCTATGCTGGTGCAGGAGCCCACCCTCCGAGCCACTTGTGAATGACTGGCCTGATAACTGTGGAAATTAACCTTCTTCCTCCTCCTCTTCCTCCTGTGTCACATCCTCTTCCATCATCGCCTGAAGTGTTTTTTCAAGGAGACATAGAAGTAGGATAGTAACGCTGAGAACAGCGTCATTGGCACTGGCCATGTTGGTGGAGTACTCGAAACACCACCATATGGTACACAGGTCTTGCATGGAGGCCCACTCGTTGGTGGTGAAGTGGTGCTGTTCCGCAGGGCGACTGACCCGTGCGTGCTGCAGCTGAAACTCCACTATTGCCTGCTGCTGCTCACACAGTCTCTCCAGCATGTGCAAGGTGGAGTTCCACCTTGTGGGCATGTCGCATAGGAGGTGGTGAGTGGGAAGGCCGAAGTTCCACTGCAGCTTAGACAGGCGAGCAGCAGCAGGGTGAGAAAGCCGAAAGCACGCACAGACGGCCCACACTTTCTGCAGCAGCTCTGTCATATCCCGTAGTTTCTGCACCACCAAATTCAGCACATGCGCCAGGCAAGGGATGTGTGTCAAACCGGCTAGGCCCAGAGCTGCTACGAGATTTCGCCCATTATCGCACACAACCAGGCCAGGCTTGAGGCTCAGTGGCAACAACCACTCATTGGTCTGTTGTTCAATACCCGTCCACAGCTCCTGCGCAGTGTGGGGTTTATCCCCAAACATATCAGTTTTAAAACAGCTTGCTGTTGTTTCCCCCTGGAAGTTGGTGTTGAAGGTGTTACACTGACCGGATGAGAAGGTGGTAGAGGAGGAGGAGGCAACAGGAGGCAAAGAGAAATGCCCTGCAATCCTCGGTGGTAGAAGGACATGTGCCAAACTACTATCCGCCTCAGGCCCACCCACCACTACATTTGCCCAGTGTGCAGTTAGCGAGATATAGTGTCCCTGCCCGTGCTTATTGGTCCAGGTATCAGTGGTTATGTGGACCTTGCCACAGATGGCGTTGCGCAGTGTACACTTGATCTTGTCCCCGACTTGTTTGTGCAGGGAAGGAATGGCTCGCCTGGAAAAGTAGTGGCGGCTGGGAACCATGTTCTGTGGGACAGCCACCGCCATCAGGTTTTTTAAACTGTCCGTGTCCACCAGATGGAATGACAGCATTTCAAAGGCCAGGAATTTTGAAATGCTGGCATTCAGGGCCAGAGATCGCGATTGGGTAGGGGGGTACATCCTCTTTCTCTCCAGTGTTTGGGAGATGGACAGCTGTAAGATTCCATGGGACCATGTGGAAATGCTTGGGGACGGTGGCGGACATGGTGGCATTGCTGTCACATCGTATGTTTGCTAGGTGGCAGGTGACACTGGCACTGTAGAGGTGGAGGAAGAGGCCGAGGCAGCAGCAGTAGAGGAAGCAGGAGGAGCCCGAGACCTTTCTTGGATTTTGAGGTGCTTATTCCACTGCAGCTTGTGCTTTGCATGTAGATGCCTGGTCATGCAGGTTGTGCTCAGGTTTAGAACATTTATGCCTTGCCTTCAGGTTCTGATTGCACAGCGTGCAAACCACTCGTGTCTTGTCGTCAGCACATTGTCTGAAGAACTGCCATGCCAGGGAACTCCTTTGAGCTGCCTTTGGTGTGCTAGGTCCCTGGGTGCGGTGGGTAGTAGCAGGCGTACTGTCTAGGGGACGGTCGTTCTGCTTTTACAACCTGCTTCCTCTTTTGCTGTGCTGGTGCCTCCTCCACATCATCTTCCACCACTCTTGACCACTGCCCTCCTTGTCAGTCTGCACACTGTAGAAAGCCGCAGCAGTTGGCACCTGTGTTTCGTCATCATCAGAGATGTGCTGTGGTGGTGTTTCCATGTCCTCATCCTGAAAAAGAAGTGGTTGGGCATCGGTGCACTCAATGTCTTCCACTTCTGGGGCAGGGCTATGTGGATGGCCCATGGAAAGCACACCAGCAGAGTCATCAAAAAGCATAAGAGACTGCTGCATGACTTGGGGCTCAGACTGCTTGGCTGATATACAAGGGGCTGAGGTGAAAGACAGATGGCCATGGGGCTCAGGTGCCAACTCTGAGCTTTCAGCAAGGGACCGGGTGGGAGACAATGTGAAGGAACTGGAAGCATTGTCAGCCACCCAATCTACTATGGCCTGTACTTGTTCTGGCCTCACCATTCGTTGAGTGGCATTCGGGCCTACCATATAATGTTGAAGGTTCTGTCGGCTACTAGCACCTGAGGAAGGTGTTTCACTTGTGTGTGTAGCTGGCACAGATTGACCACGTCCTCTCCTTGCAACAGGAGCTTCACCAACACCCCCAACACCAGCAGCACCACGACCACGTCCCTTATTTGACGCTCTCCTCATTCTGGAGGCAAATGTACTATGTATATGTAGCACTATTTTTTTTTTTTTTTTTAACCAGCAATGTAGACACACTTTTTATTTTTGTGTAAGAAATGCACCACTGGCCGCAAATGTAGTATTTAGAATATTTTTTTTTTAAACCAGCAATGTAGACGCACTTTTTATTTTTGTGCAAGAAATGCACCGCTGGCCGCAAATGTAGTATTTAGAATATTTTAATTTTTTTTTAAACCAGCAATGTAGACACACTTTTTAATGCTGTGCAAGAAATGCCCCGCTGGCCGCAAATGTAATATTTTGCACAAAAAAATTTTTTTAATTTGTCTAACTGCAATGTAAAAGCAGTATTTAAATATGCCAAAATGTTGCCAATTGAACTAACAGAACACGATTAAAGTAGTGTCCTTGACATACAAGCAGTTGCAAGTGCACTGCACTTGCAAAAATGGCTGCAAATGTCCACCTAACAAACAGAAAAATTGCTTAGGTTTTATATGAGGCACTTTGCTTAGCAAACAAAATGTACTGTAGCAAACAAAAATCCCCTCTAGCACCCACCCACTAATAAATCGCTGTTTTTAACAGATTTTCTAAAGCTAATCTGTCCCTCACAGCAGCAGCAGCAGCATCCCCTCCCTACACTAGTATGAGATGATTTTCTAAAGCTAATCTGTCCCTCACAGCAGCAGCAGCAGCAGCAGCAGAATCCTCTCCATACACTAGTATGAGATGATGTGACATGCAGCACTATGTGACTCCAGCTTATATAGAGGCTGGGTCACATAATGCACTGGCCAATCACAGCCATGCTATTAGTAGGCATGGCTATGATGGCTTCAAAGGGCAAACGAGTGAAACGCTTGTTGATTGGCTGCCCTGCAGCTGTTTAACAGGCGCGAAAAAGGTGCGAAAAAATACCCAAACCCCGAACCCGAACCAGGTCTTTTTCTCAAATGTCCGGGTTCGGGTCACGGGCACCCTAAACTCCGGTACGAACCCCAACTTTAAAGTTTGGGTTCGCTCAACTCTATTTGCGAGGTCAGACACCGATGTGGACAAGAAAGCCTGACTCACAGGGGTTGATTTACTAAAACTGGAGAGTGCAAAATCTGTTGCAGCTCAGCATAGAAACCAATCAGCTTCCAGATTTTTTTGGCAAAGCTTAATTTAACAAGCTGAAGTTAGAAGCTGATTGGCTATCATGCACAGCTGCACCCGATTTTGCACTCTCTAGTGATAGTAAATCAACCCCACCGTCTCCACTCTAATTCATCCCAAAAGTTTTCTATGGAGTTGAGATCAGTTTGCTGTGCAGGCCAGTCAAGTTCCTCCACCCCAAACTTTCTCATCCACGTCTTTATGGACCTTGCTTTGTGCACTGGTCCAAATCATTTGGTGGAGGGGGGGTTATGGTGTGTGGTTGTGTTTCAGGGGTTGGGCTTGGCCCCTTAGTTCCAGTGAAGGTAACTCTTAAGGGGTCAGCATACCAAGAAATTTTGGACAATTTCATGCTCCCAACTTTGTGGGAACAGTTTAGGGATGGCCCCTTCCTGTTCCAACATGACTGCACACCAGTGCAGAAAGCAAGGTTCATAAAGACATGGATGAACAAGTTTGGGGTGGAGGAACTTGACTGGCCTGCACAGAGCCCTGACCTCAACCCAATGGAACACTTTTGGGATGAATTAGAGTGGAGACTGCGAGCCAGACCTTCTTGTCCACATCAGTGGCTGAACTCACAAATGCGCTTTTGGAAGAATGGTTGAACCAAACAAATCATATATGCTCTCCTGATAGGTTACACAGCTGTATGACAATCTCCAACAATCATTCATAAATCAGAGTAGAAAGGATGAGACAAAAAAAAAAATACCTAATAGTCTGATACAGTTCCCGACCATTACATTACACCAACTAAAGTAACCTATTTACCCCGTTGGGTACAAACTGTAAATAGGTACTAGTTGGATCAAGAACTGCAAGGGGTTGTGGCTTAGAATGGTATCAAGGCAAAGCAAGCAGGGGGTTGGTATTATCTGAATGGGTTTTGTACTCTCAATATTAACAACTTGTTAAAGTTTAATGGAGGAAAATATGTAATTTCTGCAGTTACAGATTCTGATAAATAGCTTTCAGAGATTTAGAGGCGTAGGGATGGATGATCCAGTGGTGCCATAGGTTTTTAAATCTAGCTATTTTAAAATTCTTTTGAGCTAGCATCAGCTCATAATGGGCTTGTGTGTTTAACCTTATGATGACGTCAGAAAGGTTGGGAGCTTCTGTGGTTTTCCACAGCTTGGTGATTGTAATCCTTGCTGCAGTCAAGATGTTGGCTATTATAATTCTGTAGTTCAGGGGGTAAATATCTAAATTAATATGTAAGAGGGCCATTTCTGGGGTGAGTTTAGTTAAATTGCTAGACAAGGAGGCCATAAGAGAAGAGACTGAGTTCCAAAAACTTACAAGGTTCTTGCAATCCCACAACATATGATAAAGTGTGCCAGAGTATTTATTACATCTCCAGCCAAGAGAGGGGGAGGAGGGAAATATTTTGGCTAATCTACAAGGGGTGAGATACCACCTGTTTATGACTTTTTGGGTGTTATCCCATTGGTCTACACTGGAAGATGCTTTGAACCTCAGAGATATTGCTTTGTTCCAGGTCTCACTGGGGAAGGATTGTGAAAGGTCCTTTTCCCATTTGAGGAAATTTGGGTTTTTCAGGTCTTTAGAGGGTTGGGAGAGGGCTTTATAGAAGAATGTGATGCCTTTTATTTTATTCTCTTTAGAACTATTAATATACTTCCAGACCTCTAGGGGGTATACACCAACCTGCTTTAGGGGCTATCTCCTTTAATTTATTGGACTTACTAAACTTGTTGAGCGTTAATTTCATGTCTTCTTTAGTAAGGGAGTCAAAGAAGTTGTAACCTAGGATTCTCCATTTCCTGGTGATGTTAATTCTAATTTACAATATTGCAGAACAGTTATTGGAAGTGGGAGGTTGTGTTGATTACCAAGTGATTGGAAATTTCCTGTTAATCGTTTAAAGGCAGCTAAGGTTGGCGTTATGGAGATTAATTTAGGAATGATTATATTAGGGATTATGTCGTATGCTATAGATAGAGCAAGCATATCGTGATTTATTGTGTATTCTTTTTCAATGGCTACCCAATGCTTGCTGTCAGGGGTTTTGACCCAATGTTTCCATTGGTCAAGTAGAGTAGAAGAGTAGTACTTGGAGATGTCAGGAAAGTTCAACCCTCCAAATTGTTTAGGCAGGCAGAGGATATTCTGGGCTATTCTGGCTTTTTTAACCCCCCAGATCAAATTCTTAGTGATCATATTGATTTGATTAAAGAATTTCTTAGACTTTGGTATGGGGAGTGCTCTGAAGGCATATAGAATCTTTGGTAAAATCTGCATCTTAAGAGCAGCGATTTTGCCTATCCAGGAAATATTCATCTTTTGAATGTTCTGTCTTTCTTGATTTGTTCTATTAGAGTTGGGTAATTGGTATCATACAACTTGTTGATCGGAAAAGTTAAGGTTAATACCTAAGTATGATATTGATCTAGAGTCGCAATTATATTTGCCTATCGTTTTAAGGGAAGAGAGAAGGTCGGTTGGTTTATTCATGGGGAGAATATGGCATTTGTTTTGATTAATTTTGTAGAAGGATACAGTTCCAATGAGATCCAGGCATTTCTGAGCTTCTTGTGGTGACTTGGACGGATTGGATATTGATAAAATTATATCATCAGTAGTGTTGAGCGAACCCGGTCTGTAACATTCGGGTCCGTACCAAACTTTGGGGTGTCCGGGACCCGGACCCGAACACGGACGTTTCAAAAAATGTTTGGGTTCGGGTTCTGGGTTCTGGTAGTTGATCACGCATGTTGAATAGCTGCAGGGCAGCCAATCAACAAGCGTTTCACTGGTTTGCCCTTAGAAGCCATGACAGCCATGCCTACTAATGGCATGGCTGTGATTGGCCAGTGCATCATGTGACCCAGCCTCTATATGAGGCTGGAGTCACAGTGCTGCATGTCATATGCTCTTGGGTTAGTGTAGGGAGAGGATGCTGCCGGCGTTTTTGTGAGGGACAGATTGCAGACATTTTAACATCTGATCCTGCATCCTGAGATTACTACTACTGTTGCTCTGAGGGACAGATTGCAGAAATTTGAGATTTCACATACTGCTGCTTTGAGTGACAGATTGCAGATCAAACTCTGCATAACACAACGATCCCTACGATCGTACACAACGATCAGATTGTGGGAGTAATTTCAGATTTCACATACTGCTGCTTTGAGCGATCTGATTGCACTAGGTAGAGGCTTCTGCTTAGAAGGACAGATTATTGTTCAAAAATCATCTCCTAGTTCTAAAGGTAGAGGTTCTAGCTGCAGCTGTAAGTGACACATTATTGTTCATAAATAATTTCCTAGTTTATTTGATTTTCATTTATTTTCCCTATCCCCATTTTTTTGTAGGGCACTTGCCCCACTCTTACCCCCATTTTACTTCCTTTTGCAGCCCTCTAGCACTTGCCAGGACTTTGTTACAGCCATTTTTGTGCCTAAAAGTTCGGGTCCCCATTGACTTCAATGGGGTTCGGGGTCCGGGATAACGTTCGGGCAACGTTCGGTGCTGAACCCGGACTTTTTCCCAAAGTTCGTTTGGACCCGCAGAACCCGAACGTCCAGGTGTTCGCTCAACTCTAATCATCAGCAAAGAGTCAGATTTTGTGTTCGTTGCTGCCTATTTTAATTCGTTCAATGTTATAGTTTGTACAGATGTATTCGGCTAGGGGTTCTATAGCTAATGAAAAAATGATAGGGGAGAGGGGGCAGCCCTGTCTTGTCCCATTCATTATTTTGAAATTATGGGAAATCACCCCTGATGTCATTACTCTAGCAGAGGAAAGCATATACATTGCCATGATAGCCTCGTGTATGAAGCCTGTGAGCCCAAAACTTTTTAACGTTTCTGAGATATATCCCCAATGGACCCTGTCAATTGCCTTCTCTGCATCCAAGGCCAGGAGCAGAGAAGGCATTCGAGTGCTTTCTACATATTTTATCAAGTTAATCATACATCTTGTACTGTCCGGGGCCTGTCTTCCTTTTACCTTATTGGTCGGGATTTATCAGTAATGGCATGATTTCTATAAGATGATTGCTAGGATTTCAGAGTATATCTTAAGGTCTGAATTGAGTAGTGAGATGGGTCTATAATTCTGTATGAACATGTGATCTTTATCAGATTTTGGAATTGTAACTATAACTGCTTCCAGCATTTCTTTGGGAAATTCTTTTCTATTTATTATTTCATTGAACATTTTCATTAAATATGGTGTCAAAATTTCATTAAAGGCTTTGTAATATTCACTAGAAAGGCCATCTATGCCTGGGGATCTTTGTAGAGGGAGGGCCTGAATAACCTCTTGGACTTCTATTTCCAAGATGGGCCTATTAATAATGTCTAGTGTTTTGTGGTCTACTTTCGGCAATTTATTTTTAATTAGAAATTCCCTAATTTTGTCCGGACTAGGTTGAATGGTATTTGGGTCTTCCTTAACCACTGCAATACTATGCACTTAGAACACTTTACTACCAGACCAATTTTCAGTTTTCAGTGCTGTTGCACTTTGAATGACAATTGCGCGGTCGTGCGACGCTGCACCCAAACAGATTTTTTATCATTTAGTTCCTACAAATAGAGCTTTCTTTTGGTGGTATTTGATCACCCCTGCGGTTTTTATTTTTTGCGCTACAAATAAAAAAAGACCGAAAATTTTGAAAAAAAAAAAAATTCTCTATTTTTGTCACAAAACTTTGTAAATAAGTAAATTTTCTCCATCACTGGTGGGCACTGATGAGGCTACACTGACGGGCACTGATGTGGCAGTACTGATTGGCACTGATGAGGCGGCACTGATGAGGTGGCACTGATGATGAGGCACATATATGCAGCGATGATGAGCACTGTTAGGTGGCACTGATAAGCAGCATTGACGGGTACTGATAGGTGGCACTGATATACAGCACTGATGGGCACTGATATGCAGCACTGACGGACACTGCTAAGCAGCACTGATGGGCACTAATAGACAGCACTGATTGGCACTCATAGGCAGCACTGGGCACTGATAGGTGGCACTGATGGGCACTGATATGTGGCACTTGTGTGCATTGATAGGGGCACTGGTGGGCACTGATAGGGGCACTGGTGGGCATATACATTGATAGGGGCTCATTCCCTGGTGGTCTAGGGTGGCATCTGAAGGTGGCACTGAGTGCCATCCACATTGGGCAGTATGTCACTTACCTGGTGGTCTAGGGGGGTCTCCCTGGTGGTCCAGATCGGCTCCCTGGTGGTCCCTGATCGGCTCCCTGGTGGTCCTGGGTGGGCACATCCCTGGTGGTCCCTGGGCAGGCTCCCTGGTGGTCTAGGGTGGCGATCCGAGGGAGGGCTGTGCTGATAAATCATCAGCACAAACCCTCCCTGTCAGGGATGCAGCCGATCGGCTCTCCCCTCCTCAGGTCTGCAGACCTGAGTACAGGAAAGCCGATAAACGGCTTTCCTGTATTACACTGTGACCAGCCGTGATAGGTCACGGCTGGTCACATGGTAAAGTGCTTCGGATCGAAGCGATTTACTGAGATCGGTATTGCGGGGGTCAGACTGACCTCCCACACCACCGATCGCCGCGATGTCATATGACGTCCAGTCAGGATAACTAGGCCACTTCCCGGCCGTCATTTTGCATACGGCGGTCGGGAAGTGGTTAAGATTATATAACTCCTCATAATAGTCTGAGAAGGCATTTGCTATATCATGTGGATTGTGTAGTACTTTACTGGTTTTATGACGGGATATCTTGTGGATTTTTTGTTTGAATAGTTTGTGGCAAAGCATGTTCGCCAGCATCTTTCCTGCCTTATTTCCTTGTGCATAGTAATTGAGTTTTAATTTTTTTAGGAGTTTATCATGGTTTGCTATCAAAGTGTCTCTCAGTTCGTTCCTAAGTGTATCTATATGTTGCAGAGCCTTGTGATCTTTGGGATTTTTTTTAATGCTATCTCTAGAGTGAAGATATTGCTCAGTAAGTCATTAATTCTTTTTTGATGGCTCTTTCTTTCTCTAGCGGCCGCCTGGATTAAAAGCCCTCTAGTAAAGGCCTTATGAGTGCACCACAGGTTCACCCAGGAGGTTGAATTATTATCATTTAGCTCGAAGAATTCTTTGAGTTTGACTTTCATCACGGACAGGATCCTTTCTAAGGAAAATAGATATGTGTTATTTTTCCATAGGGAAGTATTGGTTCTTAGCTCCCCAATCACTATATCTATGGTGATGTGTGCGTGGTCAGACCATGTGATGTATGTATGCGGGCCTCCTGAATATTTTGTAAGATGTTCCTGATGATGAAATAGTCAATCCTGGAAAAAGTTTTGTGTCTATTAGAGAAAAAGCTAAAGTCCTTCTTGTTTGAATTCAGGCATCTCCATGGGTAAAATAGGTCCTCTTGAAGAAAAAATTTACCCAGACCTTGTCTGTTAGTTTGTGGTTTTTTAGTGGTGTCCAAATCTGGATCCATAGGGGAGTTGAAGTCTCTGCATAAGATTAAGTGTTCTTGTTGAATTTTTCTTATTTTCTTAAGTCATTTTGTGATACATTTCTGGGGATGTTTGTTAGGGGTGTAGATATTGGTTATGGTATAAGATACATTGTCTAGTTTAGCTACTATTATTATGTAGCGTCCCTGTGGATCTGTTAATGAATTAATCAATTGAAATGCAACAGTGTCTCTGATAGCGACTATGACTCCTCTCTTCTTTTTCGGTCCATTGGAGCATATGATGTGTGGAAATTTAGGATGAGAGAATTTCGGACTCTTGTCTGCTGTGAAGTGCGATTCCTGCACACAGAGGATATCCGTTTTGAACCCCATTGCATCATTCCAAAGCGTTTTGCTCTTGTATGGGCTGTTCAGGCCCCTTGCGTTAAACGAGAGTATTCTAAGTTGGGGCATTATTTAGGATTGTTACCGATTTATGTAGCTTTCAGATACTTAGAGAAATTCCTGCTACAATAGGTGTATTACTTCCTGCATGACTGGTTCTTGGTCTGTAGATTGGCATTATGTCCATTGTTAGTATGGTCGGTCGGAGTGAGAGCAAGCAGAACTTTACTTGAAGTAAGGAAAACCAAAAGAACGAAAGATTAAGTAAAAAAAATATCCCAATTGCCATGCAACTGCGTTGTGGAAAACTGTGCACTTGACTTTTGGGGAAGAACAAAGTCATTAATTAAGGCGTAACTCTGAGGGCCCTGGTAAGAGAGATAGCCACATGGCTGCCTGGGGTCTGCTTCGTGCCTTATAATAGTAGGCTGGAAGGGCAGGGGCAACGATGGGTAGGTTATTTCTGATGCCAGTGTTGAGTGATTCTCTCTGGGTGGGGTTTCCTTAAGGGCGGATCTTCTTCTATGAGTAGAAGGCCCCATTTTTCTAGTAATTTTAGACCTTCAGCCAGTGAGAAGATAGTATGGGTGGTATTAAAAAGAGGAAAAAACGACTGCGCTAAACCATATCTTGTGATGTATGAGAGCCAGCTGCAACCAGAACAGTGCTAACCTAGTACCCAACCATATAATAATTCAAAAAACTGGTTGTGCTATTATGCAATAGGAGATGAACCTGATAAATGTACATTAGTATATAATAATATGGAGACAAAGCCTTGTTTGGAGATAGATGTGCTCAAGCCAGGAGAGGTGATTTACTCAAGAGACAATAGACCATGTTGAAGGGATTCCCTTATCTGCAGGACAGCTAAGTCAGTTTGAGAAGACTGAGAGAGTGGAAGCATCTAGTGAGTCCAGAGAACTGGAAGGAGATCTGTATCTGGCCGAATGAGTGTGGCCTTTGGGCGAGTGGGCTGTTCGTACTCTATTCAGGACTTACACTAGAGGCTGATTCAGACGGCTGACATTTATACCCCTCTGACGCTGCCAGGATATAACCTGTCCTACTGGGATCCTCAGGTTGTCTGGATATATCCCCAGCTGGGGACTCGGGCTGGGGTACAGCCAATGCGCTTTTTGCGCCTACATCTGGTAAGTTGCCATTAAATAAGAGGTGGAGGTGTCACATTATACCCTGCTCTTCACCTGGTGGTTTTTGACTACGAAGATTTATCTGTGCTTATCTCTAGTTTGGACTTTTTGTATAATCGATGTGGATCTCCTTATACCACATGACCTTGGACTTTTAATGAGTGACTAATATCATTTTTCACTAAGCCTTAGGATGTCTTTGCATCTGATTATTTATTTCCTTTGAATTATTATATACTAATGTACATTTATCAGGTTCATCTCCTATTGCATAATAGCGCGACCAGTTTTTTGAATTATTATGGGTGGTATTGTTCCATTCCACTAAGAGCTTGGTGGGGAAGCCCCATTTGTAGATTACTTTGTGGTTTCTCTCTTTCAATATTTTTATTGAAAAATTCAGTTTAACAAAGCATTACTTAACATTTTGAAACAAGTGAAGTATATAAAATTGCATAGAAATATATCTCAATGACAAAAATAAGAATAAGTGAAGATCATTGGCATCATGTTATAACATGATGCTTGTGAGAATATCTCACTAGGTCATAAGGTAACTGTATAAGAGAAGTAGGTCATCAAATAGAATTATAACAACTTATGACAAATACTTTTTGCTGAGTTGATCCCAAGGTGGGGGTTAGAATGCAAAAAAATGAATATGTTACATGAGATGTGAGACTGTGTGCATTCATGGAGCTCAGAGAAATGATTGTTCCCGGAGTTTGGGGAAAGTCCCCCCTTCGGGAACAGCCCAGCCCACCCCAATGGGAGCAGAACTGTGGGCATGGGCTATACTCCGACACAACCCGTACAAAAGAGCTCCATCTGGAGCCTTAGGAACCCTAAGTCGGGTCCCAAAGATAGCCAGATGAAGGATGGACCCCATAGACCTCAGATGGGGTTGGGTTCCCCCCTCCATCTGACACCACCACTTGGGAAATAGTCACCCTGTTCCGAACATAAGAACATTCTGTTAAGTTTCCGTAAAATACATGTAGGAAAGGAAGAAATTGAGACAAGAAGGAAAGGGAAAGGGGAAGGAAGAGGAAATCAGGCTAAGAAGCTGCGAGGGAAAGAAGAAGAAAGAGTCACTTTCAGCGAACCTCCAGACCTTAGTATGAAAAGAGTGGGATTTTCATATATTGAGCCCATGGTTCCCAGATTGTTTCGAACCTGGTCTCTTTGTCTAGTAATTTGGCCACTATGAGTTCCTGTGCCATTATCCAAGAGATCTTTCTCTTCGTTTCTGGAAGAGATACTTTGGGACTCTTCCATGCTCTAGCAATGGTCAACTTGGCTCCTGCCAGAATGAAGTTGAGGAGAGATTGTTTATATTTGGGAAGACCCGTTACCCCCTGCATTAGGAGAGCCACCTCTGGAGATGGTGTGATTTCGTGACCTGTAACTAGCTTTGCCATTATAAAAAATCTTTTCCAATAAGTCCTAATGCGTGGACAGGTCCACCAGATGTGAGACATGGTGCCCCCAAGTTCACAGCCCTGAAAACACAACGGAGAGGAGGTAGGGTACATCTGGGCCAGACGCGCTGGTGTGTAGTACCATCTTACCAGGACCTTAATGTTAGCCTCTATAAGTGTAATATTCATAAGACCTTTTTGTGCTTTCTGGGTTGCCATGTGCCATAACCCTGGTTGTATTTGAATATTTAGTTCTTTTTCCCAGGCCTCAGCGTAGGCAGGTTTAGAATTGTCTTGGGTCAATAGTGAATATATTATAGAGATACCTCCCCTTTGTTCTGTGGTTTCGGAGCACCATATCTTGTAATCCGTCGGAGTTAGGGGTTTGTCTCTATCCTCCCAAATCCCTTGTAGAAAATGGGAGATCTGTGAGAATCTAAACAACTCACTGGAGGGCATTTCAAGTTTAGAGAGGCAGTGGGCTTTGGAGATCGGACCTTGCCGAGTGAGGAAATGGTCAATTCGAAATAATCCTTTATTGAACCACCATTTAAAAGCCTGAGCGTTTAACCCTGGTGGAAATGAAGGATTGTTAAATAAATGGGATAATGGTTTGCTTGAGGAAATTAAAGCGTGTGTCTTATACAATTTGCTCGTTAATGCTACTGAGTGTGCAAGGGTTTGGGCCATGATGGGAGGACGAGTTTTGACAGGAGACCAGAGTAAAAAATCTATTGTGTAGTTGGGGATTGCTTGCCTTTCCATTGCTACCCAATCCGGTTTGGGGCCTTTAGAGTATACTACCGAGATCTGTGCAAGTTGAGCTGCTTGATAGTAGGACCAAAGGGATGGTAAGCCAGGACCTCCTTGTTTCTTTGTGCGAAAGAGTGTTTCCCGCCGGCATCTATATCCCCTTTTCCCCCAAACAAAAGCGATAATGAGAGACTCTACAAAGCTGATCCCTGCGCAAAGGGATTGGGAGTGATCTAAAGAAGTAAAGCAGCCGTGGTAAAACATTCATTTTGACAGCATTAATGTTTCCTGTCCATGATAGTCTTGCAGACGACCACGAATGTAAATCGGCCGCAATGTTTTTGAATAATGGGGGGTAGTTAGCTTGGAACAGTTTTCCAATTGTGTCTGTTAATTGTATGCCTAAGTAAGGGAGAGATTGGGGGGCCCAAATGAAGGGAAAATTTGTTTTCATTTGTTCTAAGATTGATGATGGGAGTGAGATATTGAGAGCCATCGACTTTGTGGTATTTACTGTAAGACCTGAGACCTTTCCGAAGTCTCTAAGAAGTTTGAGAACATTAGGTGTTGTGATCAGGGGGTTAGTAATAAAGTAATTAGTAATAAGTAATAAAAAGCAAAAGGTCGTCTGCAAAAAGTGCACATCGATGTTCCTGAGGGCCGCAACGAACCCCCTTAATATCTGGATGTGTTCTGATTGCAATAGCCAGGGTTTCTATTGCTATCGCGAAGATTATAGGAGATAATGGACAACCTTGTCTGGTGCCCTGTGTGATGGACAGGGAATCAAAATATTGTCCTAAGAGGCGAACCTGCGCATTAAGATTGGTGTATAAAGCTGATAAAGAGGAGAGGAAGTGAGGGCCAAAGCCCCATCTGCGTAGAATTTCAAATATATATGGCCAGGAGACCTTGTCAAATGCTTTATGCAGATCTATGGAAAGTAAAAATCCCTCCTGATGGGTTCCGCCGTCCCAGTGTGAATTTAGCAACGAAATAACATCGATGGCTCTCCTTATCTGATCTGGGCCCTGTCTCCCCGGGATAAATCCCACTTGGTCTTTAAGTATATATTGTGAGATGAACTTCGATAGCCTAGTTGCCAGAATTTTTGTCATTAATTTGATGTCATTATTTATTAAAGAGATCGGGCGGTAATTTGCAATGTCGTTATGGTTTTAAACCGGGGTGCCAGCGTGGGATGAATCGGGCGAAGAAGTTGTTGTGATCTCTCCCATAGGGTGAACTATCTCTAGATTTGCGCCGTAAATATAGACAGGAGGGATTCGGCCCATTTCTGGTATTGCTGTAACGTTTAATGGCGGGCTAGAGAAATTATTTATTACTGTAGTTTAATTACTGTTTTTAAGACCGTTGATCCGATAGCTTCAAGTAGAGTGTTATATATGAATTTCTGGTTCACCCTAAATAGGGCCCCTCTGTCCCGGGTCTAGTCTATTCCTCTCGGTAGCTACAATAAAGCAACGATTTAA
>BLSH010207318.1:0-13411 GCA_018402905.1 Glandirana rugosa | reverse complement strand
ATCCCCTTTTCCCCCAAACAAAAGCGATAATGAGAGACTCTACAAAGCTGATCCCTGCGCAAAGGGATTGGGAGTGATCTAAAGAAGTAAAGCAGCCGTGGTAAAACATTCATTTTGACAGCATTAATGTTTCCTGTCCATGATAGTCTTGCAGACGACCACGAATGTAAATCGGCCGCAATGTTTTTGAATAATGGGGGGTAGTTAGCTTGGAACAGTTTTCCAATTGTGTCTGTTAATTGTATGCCTAAGTAAGGGAGAGATTGGGGGGCCCAAATGAAGGGAAAATTTGTTTTCATTTGTTCTAAGATTGATGATGGGAGTGAGATATTGAGAGCCATCGACTTTGTGGTATTTACTGTAAGACCTGAGACCTTTCCGAAGTCTCTAAGAAGTTTGAGAACATTAGGTGTTGTGATCAGGGGGTTAGTAATAAAAAGCAAAAGGTCGTCTGCAAAAAGTGCACATCGATGTTCCTGAGGGCCGCAACGAACCCCCTTAATATCTGGATGTGTTCTGATTGCAATAGCCAGGGTTTCTATTGCTATCGCGAAGATTATAGGAGATAATGGACAACCTTGTCTGGTGCCCTGTGTGATGGACAGGGAATCAGAATATTGTCCTAAGAGGCGAACCTGCGCATTAAGATTGGTGTATAAAGCTGATAAAGAGGAGAGGAAGTGAGGGCCAAAGCCCCATCTGTGTAGAATTTCAAATATATATGGCCAGGAGACCTTGTCAAATGCTTTATGTAGATCTATGGAAAGTAAAAATCCCTCCTGATGGGTTCCGCCGCCCCAGTGAGAATTTAGCAACGAAATAACATCGATGGCTCTCCTTATCTGATCTGGGCCCTGTCTCCCCGGGATAAATCCCACTTGGTCTTTATGTATATATTGTGAGATGAACTTCGATAGCCTAGTTGCCAGAATTTTTGTCATTAATTTGATGTCATTATTTATTAAAGAGATCGGGCGGTAATTTGCAATGTCGGTATGGTCTTTACCCGGCTTAGGGAGGACAGATATAAATGCCGCGTTTAGATCTCTATCAAGTGGGATACCCTCTCTAGTGTTGTTGAAGAAGCGGGCTAAGTAGGGTGCGACCGTGGGGCCAAATTTTTTATGAAAGATAGTCGAGAAACCGTCCGGGCCTGGAGCGGATCCCGATTTAGCAGTTTTGATCGCTTCAAGGACTTCAGCTACAATAAAGGGGCTTTCTAGAGCGATCCTATGTTCCTGGGAAAGTTGGGGGAGAGGAAGGTCTTTCAGGAATTCATCTAAATTATGCTGCTGGTTAGAATTTGTATTTCCCTTATAGAGAGACTCATAAAAGGATTGAAATTCTTTCATAATTTTATCTGGGTTTTGAGTGAGGTCTCCTGTTTTAGTACGTATTTTCGGGAAGTGTTTTGGGCGGTGTTTGGGAGAGAGGGTTCGGGCCAGTCTGGAGCCTATTCTGTCTTTTTGCATGTAAAATTTTGCCCCCGACCATCTGAGATATTTCTCGGCACTGGTCGTTAATGCTAGATTGAGGGCCGTTTTAGCTGCATCTAGTTGAGCTAGTGTTTCAGAGGTTTGTGTACGCTTGTGTAGTATACTAGCCTGGTGGAAACTAAGCGTTAAAGCTTGGATATTAGCTCCATGTTCTGTTTTTAATTTTGAAGCGAGCTGGATTAAGTGTCCCCTTATGACTGTTTTGAAGGCGGCCCAGAGGGTGGTAGGAGAGATTGAGTCTGAATCATTCAACTTGAAATACTCTTCCATGAGCTTAGTGAGTTGGTCGCAGTGGACCGGGTTATTAAGGAGTGCCTCGTTCAGTCGCCACTTAAAGGTTCTTGTGGCAGAGTGAACGAGTTTGAGTTTTAAAGTCACGATAGCATGATCTGAAAGTGGGGATGCTGTTATGGTCGAAGATACTGCTTTACTGGCTGCTTTGGCTTGGATAAATATGAGATCTATTCGTGAATAGGTTCTATGCGGTATGGAGTAGTGCGTATAATCTTTGGCGTGTGGGTTCAATTCCCGCCATATGTCTATCAGGCCCAGGGAATTTAATTTTTGTGCTATGTGAAGCCTGTGTCTGGATGGCCTCCTCTGTGTAGGTCGTAGGGTGTTAGATTTGTCCAGAGACTGATCTAGAGGTGTATTCGTGTCCCCTCCCATTATGACTGTGCCTTTCAAATAAGGGGTTAGGTGAGTCATCATACATTTAAAGAAGTTGCCTTGACCTGAATTAGGAGCATAATACGAGATTAGAGTATAAATTGCCCCATTAAGGTTACCACTAACTAAAATGTACCTGCCTTCGGCATCCTCTATTACTTCAGAGGGGGAGAAATTCAATCTTTTGGAGATGCATATCGCTACGCCCTTCGTTTTGTTACGGGCATTAGAAAAAAATAAGTGAGGGAATGTTTTATGAATGAATTTAGGTTTGTACGACAAAGGAAAGTGGGTCTCCTGTAGGAGTAGTATGTCTGTATTGGATTTATGGTAGGCTTGGAACAGTTTCCTCCTCTTAGTAGGAGAGTTGATACCTTGTACGTTATGTGTCTTAACGTCCAGCAATGTGGACCCCATAAGGTCACTGATCATTTCTGGAGGTTGAGTAGAAACGAGCAAAGAGAAGGAGGAGATGCAGACGCCGCCACCATCTTGGAGGGGTCAGGCTGAGGTGCGGCCTCACCGAGAATGTCCCTCCTTGCCGTCTCCGAAGACATCTGTGTGTGGCTGGGGTATCACTCTGTCCCCCGGTCCCGTCTGATGTCGTCTGCGGGGCTCCGATCTGCTGCTATCGGGCTGGGCGAGGAGCGGTGGAGCGGAGTCTCGGAGCTAAGCGGCCATCTTAGCCGAGTCCGCGCATGCGCCCTCTACTTTGTGGTTTCTCAAGATCTTGGTAAGCGAATTTAGGTTTTTCCTTGCCAGGATTGTAGCTTGTGACAAATCCGAGTGGAGGATAATACCTGCATAGGGATGTGGTAGTGGTGTGTTGTGGCGGGCGAATTGCATTAGGTGATCCTTTGCATGGTAAAAGTGGAATCTCGCAATGACGCTCCACTGCAATTTCTCCAGAATGTGCGAGGGTTTAGGCAGGCTGTGAGCACGATCAATTATTATCTCCTGGTGTGGTAATGTTGGTAGCAGGTCCGCCAGCATTTTCCTCAAAAATTGATTAAATTCAGAATTTTTTATATGTTCTGGGATTCCTCTGAATTTAATATTATTGCATCTCAACCGGTCCTCGAGATCCAAGACTTTCTTCAAAAGAGTTTTATTGGGTTTTACGAAGTATGAGTTACAAAACATTGATCAAATGTTATAAACATGTAACGTAGAAAAGGACATTAGCAGGTATGTAAGGTATGTGTCACTCATTGGGATCTCTTTGAGGGATTGGAGAGTTAAATAAAGAAGTCACGATGAGGATTTATTTGAGGGTGAGAGCCTTGCAGGTAAGTGTACAGCGGTACCATACTCCTGGGCACCCCACTGGGTACTTGCTGTGGCCAGGGGCCATGGGCCATTTTCGTGTCAATCGCACGTGCTTGACTAATGTTGGTGGTTAAGGATTTAGGGAGGGTTAAGATGTTTTACCCAAGGGATTATAGATAATAGTCATTGAAGGCTACGGCCTTGATGGGTAGGAGATCCCATATAAGTGCTCTGGTTGGAACAGGTGTTTGGGGGAAACCTGCTATACTAAAAACAGATGGGAAAAGAATTCTGCCCATGCAATAGTTGTAACGAAACCATTATGCAGGAATGAAAAGGAGTGGAAAGTAGAGGAGTAGATAGAAAAAGAAACAAGAAAAAGAGGGAGAGTAGACTAAGAGCACAAGGGGGAGAAGGGGAGGGGGAGTATGGAGTTATCCGGATCAGCAGAGTGGGGTCAGCTTTGTATGAATATGTGTGTGTGAGGATGGTATTGTTAACAGGGTTTTAGCAAGTCTTCGTTGAAGTTTGGGGGAAGCTTGTGCTTAATCCATGGGCGCCATTTTGTTTCAAATTTTCCTACCTTGTTGGTATCAATAGCCAACATTTTAGAGTGTACCAACATTTTGTTCATCCTGCCTTTGGTTTCGGAGAGAGTTAAGAGAGGGGATTTCCAGGCTTTTGCTATCGTTTGTTTGGCTGCCGTAGTAAGGTGTATTAATAGTTGGAATTGGGGACGTGTGAGGTAATCAGGTTTGAGGTTTAACAGCGGTCTTCGGGTCTTTCAGTATTGTATGACCAAACATCTGAGATGCAAGATCAAAGACCTTCTGCCAGAAGTCTTGTGCGGTAGGGCAACTCCACCATGTGTGGAAATAGGTCCCTAGTTCGTTACATCCGCGGAAACATGATGCCGAAGATGCAGAGTTAAACTTTGCGGTCCTAGTGGGTACTAGGTACCAACGTGAGAGTACTTTAACATTTGTCTCGAGTGCGAAGATATTAGGTGATGCTGGAAGGAAGGAAGGTGATGCTGGAGGAAGTGGCGGACCAAATGCTGGACCAGTCAGTTGTATCTAAGGCGTTTCCTAAGTCTGTCTCCCATTTGGCGGTGTAGGATGGTGGGGACTGCGTTGGTGTGTCGTTAAGTTGGCGGTACAGTGCTGATATGATTCCTCTGCGTGTGGGTCTTTGTCACAGAATTTTTCAAATGGGGAAAGTTGGGTAAGGGGAGAGCCAGTGCGAAGGAGAGGGGTATAGAAATTTTTGATTTGTAGGTAACTGAAAAATTCGGATGTGGGAAGATTATGAGCATTGCAGAGGGATGAGAAAGGGGGAAAGGATGCAGTCGTGGACATTTTGTATAGTCGAAATAGGTCTGTAGAGAGCCAATTTCGAAAGGAGGTGGGGATTCCCAGGCGGGACTAAAGGACGGGTTCTTCAGGAAAGATAATAATGGATTGTGTTGAGATTGTAGATTGTGCGAGATTTTCAATTTGTCCCAGATTTTAAGCGAATGTCTGGTGATGGGGTTCGTGATATTTGCCCTATCTGCAGGGTGTAACCATAACAAATTGGCCACTGATAAGGGAACAATCTCAGTCGACTCTATAGCAACCCATAGTGGTGCTTCTTTGGTGGCGTGGTATTTGGTTAATTGTGACAGTTGTGCAGCTAGATAATAGGTGTTGAAGTTGGGCATGCCGAGTCCACCACATAGTTTGTGTAAATAAAGGGTTCGTTTGGGTAATCTGGGTTTGGAGCGGCCCCATATATATGATAAAATTTTGCTTTGTACCAAGCGCAAGAAGTATGAAGGGAGGGGGATAGGTAGAACCCTAAACAGATATAAAAATTTGGGTAAGACTGCCATTTTGACCACATTGACTCTGCCTAGCCATGAGATCGGTAGTGTTGCCCATTGGGTTAGGAGCTGAGTCACTTTCTTGAGGAGGGGGAGATAGTTGATCGCGAACAGATTGTGGATATTTGCTGTAAGCTTGATACCTAAGTAAGTTATGTGGTGAGGTTCCCATTTGAAAGGTAAAGAAGACTGTATCTGTTGGATCTCTGGTGGAGATAGGGAGATATTAGTCATTTGAGATTTTTGGGTGTTTACATGTAGACCTGAGACTTTGGCGAATTCGTTTAGGAGGGAGATAAGATTTGGTGCGGATATGTGGGGCGCTGTGAGAAAGACTAAGATGTCGTCCGCAAACAGGCTGATTTTATGGTGAATGCCACCGTGTTCTATGCCCTTGATGTCGGGATGCATCCTAATGAGTTGGGCTAAAGGCTCTATACAGAGCGCGAATAATAGAGGGGAAAGTGGACACCCCTGCCTCGTTCCGCTTAGAATGTTAAACGTGGCGGATTTGTACCCGCAATATTTTACATATGCTTTAGGGTTTGTGTATAAAGAGGAGAGAAAGTGGCTGCCCATACCCCAACGTTGTAGGGAGTATTGCATATATGTCCACGATATTGTGTCAAAAGCCTTTCTGACATCAAGAGACAGGAAGCACGCGGGGATTCGTCTAGTCTGCGCTATGTGGGAGAGGAGCAGTGTGCGTCTAATATTGTCACTTGTTTGATGTGTGGGGATGAATCCTGTCTGGTCTCGATGTATTAATACTCCAATTATTTGATTTAACCTGGAGGCTAGTACTTTCGCCAGCAGTTTGACGTCGAGATTAAGGAGGGAGATTGGTCTGTAATTTGACCAAGAGGAGTGGTCCGAATTAGGCTTGGGGAGCATGGCAATAGAGGCCTTAGTGTCTCAGGTCTAAATGTAAGTCCTTGTCGTATGGCATTAAAGGTGTTGGTGAGGATGGGGGTTAGGATAGGGGCAAATTGTTTATAATAATTGGCTGAAAAGCCATCAGGGCCAGGGCGCTTATGGGGCTTGAGTGATTTGATTGCCTGTAGTATTTCGGGTTCAGTGATAGGTGCGTCTAGCATTGCACGTTGTGATTCAGAAAGGGTGGGTATAGAGATGTTAGCAAATAAGTTGTCCAGTGAGGCTGTGTTTGGGGTTGTAGTGTTGGAGTATAATTGGGAAAGTTTTGTTCTAAATGTTTCCAGTATTTTCACTGGATTGCTTGTATATGTATGTCTGTCTGTTTTGAGACGGATGGTATGAAGGGGGTTGTTGACTGATTTCAGAGCGTGTGCCATCAGTGTGTCGGGTTTGTTAGCTTTGGTGTATCTGCGTATGGATTTTTCGGCTGAGTCAGTGAGAAAGAGGTCGAATTCGAGTTTGGCCTTATCTAGTCTTCGTCCTTTTACATCATTGGGATTGGTCTGGAAGGCCTCATGGCTAGCAGAAAATTCTGCTTCCAGTTGATGATGCATAATTTTGCGTTCCCTCTTGAGAGAGGAGGCTAGTTGAATCAGCTTGCCTCTGATAACGGTTTTATGTGCTTCCCATAGAGTGACGGCTGAGATCTCTGTTGTGGAGTTGGTGGAGAGGTAATCTTTAATGGCTGCTTCAATTACCGTGTGGTGAGAGGGATGCGTTAGAGTGGTGTCGTTGATAAACCAGGTGGTGTCGCGGGATCTGGGGATCGTGGACGCTAATGTCAAATTAACGGCAGAATGGTCAGTCCATGTGTACGGGGTTAGGGTTGAAGTGATTATTTCAGGAATCAAGTTATTAGGGATCAAGATATGGTCGATACAAGAAAAAGATTTGTGTGGGCAGGAATAGTGGGTGAATTTCTTGCTGGTGGGGTTCATTTCACGCCAAGCATCAACGAGGGAGTATTTAGTTAGTAACTGTTGTAGTGAGAGGTTTGATGTATGTGGGTTGGGAGCTGGCGGTGATTTGTCTAGGAAAGAGTTAATCACTTGGTTTGAGTCTCCGCATATGATTGTAGTACCAATCTTGTGGAGTTCGATGACTTTAAGTAGGTGGGACATAAAAGCTGAAGGGTGCTTGTTGGGGGCATAATATGATACTATCGTTAACGGGATGTGGGAAATGTGTCCGGTGAGAAGGGTCGTTTATTTGGGTAATAAGAGTGAAGGGTACTGAGCGGTGGAATGCTATGAGTGGCCCCTTGTCTTAGATTCGGCCGAAGCCGAGTAAAACAGGGGGTATGCCTGGCTAAGGAATTTGGGTGTGTGTTTTCGGGAAAAATGTGTCTCTTGATGACATGCTATGTGGACTTTCGCTGCCGCAAGGGCTTTAAGTGCTTTGGATCGTTTGTGCGGGATATTAAGTCCTTGTACGTTAAGGGAACAGATGTTCAGAGGAGCCATGTGGTTAGTGAGGAGAGAGATATAGCACAGTACCTGTTCTGATGATCTGTCGCCACCATGTCTGCCGATCCGGGGGGGGGAGAAGTAGAAAGAGAGAGAGTAGTAGGGGGAAGAAAATGGAGAGAGGTTAAACTCATAGATAAACACCAGTAACAATAGTAGGTTGAGTGAGAGGAGAAGTGGAGAGCGTGCTAGGGTTCGGTGAGTCCGAGCCCCACAGGGTGTGGGGCCCTGGAGGCATTTAGTGGGGGAGCAGAAATGTCCTATGAGTGGACAACCCCAACTTGGTCGAACATTGCAACAATTTTAAACAGCAGAACAGTGATCCATAGTAGAATTAACAACGTATTGATTAACTTTATGGGTGGGTAAGGATAATGACAGGTCATAGTGACCTAAGTGTCACTGGGTAGGGAATAACCAGAGATAGGTGGGTCGGGGGGGACGGTGAGTAGCTTCAAGTTCACCAGTAGTTGTGGCAGGTGAGGATGGGATGGAGTAAAAAGGACAAGTCCGTGTGGGTGAGGAGGGGGACTTCGGTATGGGGTTTGAAGTGTCCGAGAGCCTGGCTAGCACTCTGTGGCGAGGGGTAAGAAAAAATGGAAAGCCCAGAGAGCAAGGTCTCTAGAGGGTGCCAGCATTCCAAGAGTGCATGTAATGAGCTTATGGACAAAGATGGGTATTTTTAAGGAGGTTAGGGGACTTAATATTCCTGTGGGTAAAGGGATAGATGGTCCCATACGATGCTCACGCAGGGGGGATGTCGTCAATTAGGTTGAGGAGCACGGGGAGATAGTCCATCCATCACTGTAGGCGCATAGGGTATAAAGATGGTTGGGTATACCCATATAGCAAGGAAGTTCGTCGTTAGAGAAGGGGATGGCGTGAGATGACTGGTCCTGGATCTGGTTATAATCCCGATCAATCCATTGAGTCTTCTGTGTTTGCAATCAGAGGTTCAAATCTTCCGCGTTTATACATGGATTTCTGGGACTGAGGGTCGCCTGTGCCCACAACATGGGAGTCTTTTTTGGGGGATCTGGATGCCGAACGCCTTCTGGAGTACTCCTTGGTTGGGCTGCGTTCCAGAAGACCCAGCTCCAGCAAGACATCTTTAAGCTCTGGAGCAGAGCGACAGATGTATTTTGTTTCTAAGTAAGTGAAGCGGACTGAGAAAGGGAATCCCCAGTAGTATGTGATCTTATGTTGCTGGAGTGTTTGAAGTAGTGGTTTCAACGAACGTCTCTTAGCGATAGTTATGGGTGAGAGGTCTGCGAAGACTTGGTATGTGTAGCCCTGGAATGAGAGCGTTTGTTTATCTCTGGCTGCAAGTAGGATTTGTTCCTTCGTTCTGTAGTAGTGGAATTTTGCTATAATGTCCCGTGGGGGACCATTGTTTTTGCGAGGGGCTAAGGCCCTGTGCACCCTGTCCATCTCCAGTCTCTCTACGGGAGTGCCTGGCCGTAGTTCTTGGCATAGGGCTAGTATGGTCGCCTGTAGATCGGTTACTGTTTCAGGGATGCCTCTGAATCTCAGGTTTGAGCGTCGGGCCCTGTTCTCAAAATCTTTTAGGCGGGCTTGTAGGGCTATATTTTCCTCTTTAAGGGTCTCAATCTCGGAGAGGCCTTGTTGGGTGGTGCATTCTAAATCGTCGACCCTCACCTCCAGCTCGGCTGTCCTACTCCCTAGCTCTCTGATCTCTTTCGTCAGTTGTTCCGTTATGTGGTCTGAGGTCTGTTTGAGAGCTTTTTGGAGCATGGTTTCGAATTTGGTGAAAATGTCTGAATGGGAATTGGTACATCCATCATCAGTGTCTGACTCACCCTGTAGTACTTGTTGCGAGCGTTGTTGTTTCTGTGTCTGCAAGCCTCGTGGCGAGCGCGGTGATCTGGCTTGAAGGGCTGGGGCCGCCACCATTTTGAGACAAGGCCGCGTCAGGGCTTCGCGGATATTTCTGGTCTTCAGTTTAGGTTTGGCCCCGATCGGCACCATGGATGGCGTCCTAGTACGTGTAGCTGGTGCTGGCGGGTGTTAGTAGCCCTTGTTGCAGGATCGTGATGAGATAAGTCCGACGGGGAAGTCCACTCAGGAGCGGAGCTCTATGCCAGCACGTCTGCTCGCATCGGCTTTGCGCATGCGCCCCGAGATCCAAGACTTTCAATCTTAAATGCCTTACTTTCTCTTCCAAGTCGAAATGGGAGTCCACCAGTTTATTGTGAGCTGCTGTAAATTCTCCCATTTTAGTTTCTGTGTAGTCCACCCTCTCCTCCAGTTTCCCCAATTCAATTTTAGTGTTAGCCATGAAAGCTTGCATGTCTTGCTGAATTGCCGCTCTTAATGACAATAGCATTTCTTTTAAATCAGTGTCGTTTATGGCAAGACCTGAAGTGGGGTATGCACTGAGCTTGTCAGCATGGGGGTTAGACTAAGGCTGTATATGCTGAATAAGTGCAGAAAAGTCACTAACTTTACCATCTGTAGTGGATAGTCTTCTCCTCTGTTTAAGAGGACTGTTAAACTCTGCTGATCCAGGATTGTTGGGGCAGGAGAGCTCTTCACGACTGCCCTCTTCTTCACTCTGCAGCTCCACCTGTTTGTCAGCGTGTGTGCCTGAGTGCCTGGACGAGCCAGCGCCATCTTCCTGCATAAGATTCCCGGCCGGGCTACTGAACTCAGCCAATTTACGGGATGCCCCACGCTCCTTTCTTTTCCCCATTGTCCACACCGTGTGCCCGCTATGCTCTGCTAGCTGTACCTGTCCTGAGGTCTACTCAGAGTCGCTTTTAGCCACTTAAGGGAAGCTCAGAGCATCTGAGCACACTCGCTATGCGACCATTCACCTCCGCCACCAGCCACGCCCCCGGTGAGAGCAGTTTTAATAAAGAGTTTGCTATGTAAATATTTGTGTACCCTATTCCCTATACCCTATTCCCTTTCATGGTTCCTTAGCTTGATATATGAGTAGTGTTGAGCGAACCCGGACTGTAACGTTCGGGTCCGTACCAAACTTTGGGGACCCGGACCAGAACCCTGACATTTCAAAAAACATTCGGGTTCGGGTTCTGGGATCTGGTAGTTGAATCACAGTTGAATCTGGCAGTTGAAAAAATCATAAGCTGGAGTCACTTTCAGTGACATGCTGCAGTCACATGCTCTCTGTGACTCTGACTAGTGTAGGGAGAGGAAGCTGTCAGCGTTTTTGTGAGGGACAGATTGCAGACATTTTAACATCTCATCCTGCATCCTGAGATTACTACTACTGTTGCTCTGAGGGACAGATTGCAGACCTCAGCCTGCATTACACAACAATCTGTTTGTGGAGTAATTTGAGATTTCACATACTGCTGCTTTGAGGGACAGATTGCAGATCAAACCCTGCATTACAGAACAATCTGACTGCACTAGGTAGAGGCTTCTGCTTAGAGGGACAGATTATTGTTCAAAAATCATCTCCTAGTTCTGAAAGGAGAGGTTCCAGCTGTTGCTTAGAGGGACAGATTATTGTTCAAAAATCATCTCCTAGTTCTATAGGGAGAGGTTCCAGCTGTTGCTTAGAGGGACAGATTATTGTTCAAAAATCATCTCCTAGTTCTATAGGGCCAGGTTCCAGCTGTTGCTTAGAGGGACAGATTATTGTTCAAAAATAATTTCCTAGTTCTATAGGGAGAGGTACCAGCTGTTGCTTAGAGGGACAGATTATTGTTTAAAAACCATCTCCTAGTTCTATAGGGAGAGGTTCCAGCTGTTGCTTGGAGGGACAGATTATTGTTCAAAAATCATCTCCTAGTTCTATAGGGAGAGGTTTCAGCTGTTGCTTAGAGGGACAGATTATTGTTCAAAAATCATCTCCTAATTCTAAAGGGAGAGGTTCTAGTTGTTGCTGTAAGTGACAGATTATTGTTCAAAAATCATCGGCTACTCCTATAGGGCCAGGTTCCAGCTGTTGCTTAGAGGGACAGATTATTGTTCAAAAATCATCGGCTACTCCTATAGGGCCAGGTTCCAGCTGTTGCTTAAAGGGACAGATTATTGTTCAAAAATCATTTCCTAGTTCTATAGGGCCAGGTTCCAGCTGTTGCCTAGAGGGACAGATTATTGTTCAAAAATCATCTCCTAGTTATATAGGGAGAGGTTCCAGCTGTTGCTTAGAGGGACAGATTATTGTTCAAAAATCATCTCCTAGTTCTATAGGGAGAGGTTTCAGCTGTTGCTTAGAGGGACAGATTATTGTTCAAAAATCATCTCCTAATTCTAAAGGGAGAGGTTCTAGTTGTTGCTGTAAGTGACAGATTATTGTTCAAAAATCATCGGCTACTCCTATAGGGCCAGGTTCCAGCTGTTGCTTAGAGGGACAGATTATTGTTCAAAAATCATCGGCTACTCCTATAGGGCCAGGTTCCAGCTGTTGCTTAAAGGGACAGATTATTGTTCAAAAATCATTTCCTAGTTCTATAGGGCCAGGTTCCAGCTGTTGCCTAGAGGGACAGATTATTGTTCAAAAATCATCTCCTAGTTATATAGGGAGAGGTTCCAGCTGTTGCTTAGAGGGACAGATTATTGTTCAAAAATCATCTCCCAGTTCTAAAGGGAGAGGTTCTAGCTGTTGCTGTAAGTGACAGATTATTGTTCAAAAATCACCGGCTACTCCTATAGGGCCAAGTTCCAGCTGTTGCTTAGAGGGACAGATTATTGTTCAAAAATCATCTGCTACTCCTATAGGGCCAGGTTTCAGCTGTTGCTTAGAGGGACCGATTATTGTTCAAAAATCATCGGCTACTCCTATAGGGCCAGGTTCCAGCTGTTGCCTAGAGGGACAGATTATTTTTCAAAAATCATCTCCTAGTTCTATAAGGGGAGGTTCCAGCTGTTGCTTAGAGGGACTGATTATTGTTCAAAAATCATCTCTTAGTTCTAAAGGGAGATGTTCTAGCTGTTGCTGTAAGTGACAGATTATTGTTCAAAAACCATTGGCCACTCCTATAGGGGCAGGTTCCAGCTGTTGCTTAGAGCATTGTTCCCCAACCCAGTCCTCAAGGCCCACCAACGGGTCATGTTTTCAGGATTTCCCCCAGATAAATCAGCTGTGGTAATTACTAAGGCAGTGAAAATGATCAAATCACCTGTGCAAAATAATGGAAATCCTGAAAACATGACCTGTTGGTGGGCCTTGAGGACAGGGTTGGGGAACACTGGCTTAGAGGGACAGATTATTGTTCAAAAATCATCGGCTACACCTATAGGGCCAGGTTCCAGCTGTTGCTTAGAGGGACAGATTATTGTTCAAAAATCATCAGCTACTCCTATAGGGCCAGGTTCCAGCTGTTGCTTAGAGGGACAGAATATTGTTCAAAAATCATCTCCTAGTTCTATAGGGAGAGATTACAGCTGTTGCTTATAGGGACAGATTATTGTTGAAAAATCATCTCCTAGTTCTAAAGGGAGAGGTTCTAGCTGTTGCTGTAAGTGACAAATTATTGTTCAAAAAATCATCGGCTACTCATATAGTGTCAGGTTCCAGCTGTTGCTTAGAGGGACAGATTATTGTTCAAAAATCATCTGCTACTCCTATAGGGCCAGGTTCCAGCTGTTGCTTAGAGGGACAGATTATTGTTCAAAGATCATCTCCTAGTTCTATAGGGAGAGGTTCCAGCTGTTGCTTAGAGGGACAGATTATTGTTCCAAAATCATCTCCTAGTTCTAAAGGGAGAGGTTCT
>BLSH010207311.1:0-12062 GCA_018402905.1 Glandirana rugosa | reverse complement strand
CTGTCTGTGTGATTCTGGCATGATTGATCACCTGGGCAGGTTGTCAGTCTTTCTAGGCAGTTTCACACTGGGGAAGTATCACTGCCCCCCGTGTGGCCAGCCCTGGGATAGTAGGTATGAGAGGGGGTTTAACCCTTCTACTCCTTGCTGTCCGGGTACTCTTTTTGCTGATTTTACTACATTTTCCTTTCTATTCTAGTTTGCTTTTGTGAGTCCTTCTAGGTCAGGTTGATATTACACGTCATGACACGATAAACATTAGGTCACAACTTTTTTTTCCAGTTGTATTTGTCATAGGTCACTGTCAAGGTCCAGCCTTCACAGCAGAAGCTCTGAATCCTCCTCTATGCACCCACCACCATGTCAGCCGCTCCAAGGAGGGAGCCTGCTGAGGATGCGGGACGCTGGTCCCAGAGGGCAAATCTCTATGTGAGCTATGCTAAGCCAGGTGGTGGTGTGTTCCAGCAGATGGAATCCCTAGTGAGGCACGTGGTGTAAATTCTCTCAGAGTGAGATACAAGCCACACACAAAGTCCAACAGCCATTGCGGTATGTTCTCCCACTAGGATGACCAGGAAGAACTGGAGCTGTCCCAACCAAGGTAAAGTCTCCTGCAAGGTAAGAGGAAGTTATGTGGGCACCTTTTGGCTCCATTTCCACTGGTGTGACTTGGAAATGCAACTTTAATGTGGTCGCATGGTGGGTCACAGCCCATTGATATCAATGGCACCCATTCCACTCTATGCAACTTGGAATCGCAGCAACTTTGAGCGGGGTTCCTGCGCTACTCTGATGCGACTTGATGCATCTTGATCCTGCTCTGCAAACAAAGCTGGCTCATCTCTGAGGATAGCGGCCACAGTGCATCACAAACTCATTCCCAGGCATCAGAGACTATCATTAGCACCCCAGCAGCTATTGCTGCAGCACTGGCCAGAACTTCTGTCCAGCATACATTCCTTGTGTCTGTTCCCATGACTGTATGTAACTTGATCCACGGGCTGTAAATTTGGATTGGTGCTGCACTCAGAGTCAGATTGAGGTCGCACTCTGAATCGTGCGACTTGGGGGCCGCAATGGTGAAACGTAGCCAGAGTGTTCTAAATTTTCCATTCTGAACAGAACTAAGGTACATCATTGGATAAGGGAAATAAGGTCGCGAGACATCCCTCCCTGCTGTGCAAATGGCCAAGCTCTATCCATTCAAACATAAGGATGTGAAGCATTTTTAAGGCTGCCTCTCTAAATTTCTGAGGCCTTGATGAGGCGAGCAAGCATGTCGCTCTTCCTTGGAAGATGCAGTGAATAGCCCGAATGTCTGCCTGGGCTCCTGTGGCCATATCGAAAGGATGGAAATGTGAATGGAGAATGTGGACGTAGTATTCAGGAGCGTTTTCTGAAACTCTGTAGCTCAGAAGCCTGAGCTGGTGTGATTTTTATAATGAGGCTCCAAATGACATCAGCCGCATAGTGGCACATTTTTTTGCTCTTGTCAGTAACGGCAAAGTGAGTGCTATGGCTGGGGCCTGGGCTTGCTGATTCAGCCTCTAAGAGGCGTAGTGTAGCGTTCCTGTTAGGGAGCTTCATCTTTGGCAAGCTGGATAGCACCGTAACCGGGGCCACAGTTGGCAAGTTGAGGTCCTACCTTAGGACCAGCACTGGCTAGGCCACAAAGGGAAAGTGCAGAGCGTGCGAGGGTTGCATGTTTTTACAGTCCAGGACGGGACTTTAGGAAGAGCTTGTGAAAAGACCAGATATCCCTCTTACAAGTGTGCTAAAGCTTGAACTCTGGGTGCCATGAAGCTACTGAGTTGGGCCTCAGACTATTTGGACTTCAAAGTATTTGTTTTTTCGGGACAGGCATGGTCCATCAGAAGTCCTCCCTTTTTTCTGAGTCATTTCCATGTTTTTTTTCCTCACACTGAGGTAAAGAAAGCGTATACTCATGCCTTACGTAAGACACTGGAGTCGCAAAGTGCTGCTGTGCCAGTCTCTGAATACAAGCGTTTTCAGGGCAGGTGCTTGCCCCTCTTATGGTCATGAAGTGGAGCAGCTTGTGGAGGCTGGTTTTAGACCTTGCACACCTGAGACAATCTTCAGCAAAGGAGAAGTTCAATAGACTTAAGATTCTTACCTTCATGTGCCCATTGTAGAAGACTTTCACAAGTTACTGTAGGTCAAGACCATCTCCAGCTCCAGCCATTCAGGCTTTCAACATCACCCTATGTGTTTTTTTCAGGGTTGTACTGGGTGTTATCGTCTTATCAAAACAAGGGGCATACGCTGACCTAGTTGCGTGGAGGTCCTTGTCCTACCGTCCCAAGACAGAGGGCAGCAGCTGGAGCCCAGAGCTCAGGTCTTTTCTATGCTCCACAAATTCAGCTGGCTGCCGATGCTGGCAGGGAGACACCTGGAGCCCACTCAGTCTCTTGTGGGCCTCAGGACTCAATATAATTTGGGGAATCATTGCCTTGGCTTTGGATTCCAATGTTCTGGATCTGAATACTCCTGGCCCGTCTTCTTCCCAACTGCACGCCAATCAGTGTCTAAATTGATTGGCACTATAGTGTCTACCTATCCTAGGATCAAATGGAAGTAGGAGAAGGTAGCCTTCTGCGAGGGGTTTCTCCAGCATTGGAAGCCAGGAAGCAGATTTCAGACCTTTCACCATATAATGTTGGGAGCGTCAGTGTTAAGTTAATCCACTACGGCAGTTTCTTACGTTAGACAACCTGGGGACTCACAGCCTGTTCTCTATTACAGAAAGCTGACCAATTGTGTCTTGGGCTCAGAGCAATGGAGCCTACAGCTCAAGCAGCATATGTTCGAAGTCCAAAAAGTTCTAATGGTGTTCTGTCCAGAGTCCACAACGGATGGTCTCTACATTTGGAGGATTACAGGTGTAGATGTCCTGATGGATCATTGGATGCAGTAGGACCTATGCATTTCTTTCAATCCTGGTCAACCTCGGGTTTTGTTCAAAAACTCCGAACAGAGGCTGTGGTGTTAGTGGCAGTGATGTCTTATCGATCAATTAAGTTATGGTTCCCCTTTCTAGCACAGTTCAGCTTCTGGAACCCATTACACCTTCTCAGGCCAGGCCTTTTGTCACTGAGTACAATTCTACATCCATGTCCAGCACGGTTGTGTCGGATGGCCTGGTTCTCAAGATTGGAGGTCCCCGGTTGCTCTTCCAAAGTCCTCTCCACTCTCTTGAATACTAGAAGAATGAATGCAGACAAAGTTGACAGGAGAATCTGGTCAAAGTTGTCAATACCTGTCTGCTGCTGACAGATCATGTAGTGATCTAGCAGTTTTGAATATTCCTCCAGTCAGATTTAATTCTGGCTCTAGCGGTCAGCTCCCTCTGAGCCCAAGTGTCAGCCTTATTGGCCTTCACAGGTTTTTTTTTTGTTGATCTAGGCATCTTCCTGTCCAACAATTCAGCAGCTAGGCTCAGAGCTTGGTCGGGTTCACCTTTTCCCGGCTATCACGTTGGCATAAGAAGCCTCAGATTGGTTTTCTGGTCTTGGAGAAATTTCTTACGTTCTTCCAGTTGAGCGGTGCTGTTACCTATGCTTGACTCAATTCCCAAGGGTGTATCGGTCTTAGTGGGAGCCAAGAAAGTGTTCTGCCATCCTTACAGTTCTAACTTGCGTGGGTGATGGCACAATGTGGCTTAGTTGGTTAAAGCACATGTACAGTAAACAGGGATTCATGATTTGACTTCCAGCAGAGCCTTCCTTTAATTTTAGGAATCCCTCAGAAATTGTAAAGTCATATCTACAAGCATAGCTTCCTTCAGCCTTCAGAATGCCTGTTCATCCTTTTTGCCAGAAAGGACAGAGGTACGTGCCCAATTTAGGGTGACTGTGGTACGAATTGTTATGGATGTTATGTTTCTTTAAATGCAACTCTATGGTGCATCTGTGTGTACTTATTTCCTGTGTGGTATTCCCTGTTCCTGCTGGTTATTCAATGAACATGGCTTCTGTAAAGTAATGGCTTGTGCTGTCTTTTCTTTGCATTATATCAAACAAGGGTGCCTAGGTCTTCCAACGGGCTAACAGAGCCAAGGGCTGGGCTCTTTTGGAGATAGTGTCTGCTCACCCGACCTGGAGCTGGTCTACATCTGGGCAGCTTTGCATCGTGTAGCTCCCGGAGTAATTTGCTGGGCAGCTTCCTGGTTTTCTAGCAACACATCAAATGTCCCATTACTGTGTTGAACCAGCGCCCTATCTTCAAGTTCGTTTTGGTTTACAAGTATCGTTGGTTGACGGGGTTAAGTAAACTTTCTTTGCTCAGTATTTCCCACCCGTGTGTGTAGCGAGTTATTTCCCACACATATGCTGCCATGGAGTCTGTCAGGAAAACGGAAAATTTATATCAAATACTTACCGTAATTTTCCTTTCCTGATAGACTCCATGGCAGCAGGAGTCCCCTCCCAAATGCCTGGAGTAGGCTAGTCATGGAACACGGCCGCTGGCATGGAGCAAAGATTTATGGGAGAGGGGTCCTATAGGGTAATTAAGGAGGCGGGGCTAACCCACACATATGCTGCCATGGAGTCTATCAGGAAAGGAAAATTACGGTAAGTATTTGATATAAATTTTCAGTTTTTTCCCCACACATTGGATTTGGATTTCTAAAATATAGCAAATCTGTCACAAACAAAACAAGATCATGCAAGGTGTTACAGAGCAGAATAATGTCCCATACACACGGGACGACGATCGCATTCAACACGTCGTACTCACGACCGTTGTATGCAAAATCGATCGTTCTTATGTGCGATTTCAACAGTCGAACATACAACGGTCGTACATGGGAGTTGTATGAGCAGACTAGAAAACTTGGTCGTACCAACAAGCGCTCATACGACCGTTGTATCGTGTGTACAGAGCAGTTGGTACAACAAGTTGTATTGTGCAAAACACGCATGCTCCAAAGTCAGGAACGGCCGGATGCTAATTACATGCACCTGAATGTTCTTTCCCCGGACATACGATTCAACGCGGTCGTACGTGCGATCGTCGTCCCCTGTGTACTAGGCTTTAGACAAAGCAGCTTTTGCCCGATCAATCCACCTCAGTCAGCACTGGGAAGATTACCCTTATTTCTTGTGTGGTTATCAGAATAGGGAGTAAAGTGAGATCACCCCAATGGGGATACAGGCAACCATAAATACCAGAGGTTATAGCCCTGTCAAAGTATACACCAAAACAAGTTTTTCTTGGAATTTCACTTAAACTCTATTTCTACTTTTGCAGCCAAAATGGGATAACATCTACATTATATGTGTGACATGCCCCCATTCACAAAGCATAACGTAAAATAAAAAATAAAAATTGCGCTGGTTCATTTTTTAAGAGATTTTTATTTGCTTAAAAATCCTTATATGCTCTGCCTGCTTTGTAATGTTTAGGAGGGGCTGTGGAGTAATGTTTAACATTATTAACCCTGTCTGTAGTGTGTTTGCAGTTCTTCATTATCAGCTGTAAACTATAGTTGGACATTTTCTACCCTAACAAAGGGTTAAACATTTAGAAATTGCTCCCCTGCACTGTATGTTAAAGAGGGATAGCTTAAGCCTAGTACAAACTAGTTTACTGACAGCTCAGGAGGAGCTGTACTAACTATCCGATGTTAGCACAGCTTTCTCCCTTGCTGAGCTATTGTGATCTTTTATTGAACCGGCCAATGCCGCTTGACATTCGGCCCTTGAGTCTGGCTTGCAGTTTCTGCTCTAATTCAGTCAGTCAAGTTCCTCCACCCCAAACTCGCTCATCCATGTCTTCGTGGACCTTGCTTTGTGCACTGGTGCCCAGTCATGTGGGACCAGGAAGGGGCCATCCCCAAACTGTTCCCACAAAGTTGGGAGCATGAAATTGTCCAAAATGTCTTGGTATGCTGGAGCTTTAAGAGTTCGCTTCACTGGAACTAAGGGGCCAAGCCCAACACCTGAAAAACAACCCCTCCACCAAATGATTTGGACCAGTGCACAAAGCAAGGTCCATAATGACATGGATGAGAGAGTTTGGAGTGGAGAAATTTGACTGGCCTGCACAGAGTCCTGACCTCAACCCAATAGAACACCTTTGGGATGAATTAGAGTAGAGACTGTGAGTCAATCTTTCTCGTCCACATTAGTGCCTGATCTCACAAATGCCATCTGAAAGGATGGTCAAGCATTTCCATAGACACCAGGATTAAAAGGTATACCGCGCTCTCCAATAACACAACAATAGCTGCCAGCACACCAATTGACAAATTGTAAATAAATTATATAGAAAATAAGTGCAGCACTAAAAGTGTAACCATCTAGATTATTTGTATACACACTCCCCCGATCTGAGGTTGGTTATCAACCACCTAGCAAGAAGGTGTACAACGTATAACCGTATACATGCAACAATGTGAGTGTAAAAATGTAAAGGTTACAAACCAACTTTATGACCTAAAATTATTATCACCTCTATATGGTATATTAAATCCACAAACTAAAGTGTTCATAAGGTCTAGTAACGTGTCCAGTGCAAAAAATTTTATTGACCATAAGTCAAAAATAAAAGATCAGAATAAACAAAGTGTCCAGTGCCAAAAGATGAATATATATATATACCTCTAGTGTGTCTGGATCAAATAAAGTGTCCTGTGCAACAAAGTGCTTTATCCAATGTGTTTGTGACACTTTAAATCCACCATGGTAAGCAGGCCTGTACTGGCCATCGGGACTACCGGGAGTTTCCCGGTGGGCCGATGGCTCAGTGGGCCGATTCAGTGACAGACAGCCTGTCAAAGTAATGGCTGCGTGAGCCTGGCAGCCATTACTTTGAGCACCGCTGTACTGTCTAAAGCAGGGTTGGGCCGGTAGAAGGAAGGTGCGGGTGCCCTGGGCTGGGCAATACTATTTGCTGGAGGGAGGCACAGATGAAATGCCAGGCCAGCAGGGCTTCACACTAGCCGGCACCCTTAGTGTCTCTCTTTCTCTGTGTGTGTCATAATATGCAGAGTGCACTCTTGTACCCGGCACAAACAAGCACCGCACCAGCCGTCAGTGCCACTGACCCACCGCTGCCTCTTCTCTCCAGAGCCAAGCAAGTATCCCCCTAAAAAGGCGCTTTGTAGACCCGTCCTGGCAGCGTGACGTCACTCACCAGAGGTGGGATGGGAGAAAGAGGAACCGCCGAGGAGGAACCATTGCAGCCATCAAAACAAGTAAATAAGCACTAAGCTTACACTTAGTCAGACTGTCAGTGATAATAATTAATGATTTCCATGCCATCCCCAAACGCAGCTCAGCTACCATCCGCAGCCACCATCCCCATCCGCAGCCACCACCCGCAGCCACCATCCTCATCCGCAACCAGCATCCCCATCCGCAGCCACCATCCTCATCTCAACCAACATCCCCATCCGCAGCCACCATCCTCATTCACAGCCACCATCCCCATCCGCAGTCACCGTACCCATTCGCAGTCACCGTACCCATCCGCAGCCACCATCCTCATCCGCAGCCACCATCCCCATCCGCAGTCATCATCCCCATCCACAGCCACCATCCTCATTCGCAGCCACCAACCCCATCTCAACCACCATCCCCATCCGCAGCCACCATCCTCATCCGCAGCCACCATCGTCATCTGCAACCACCATCCATTCGCAGCCACCATCCTCATCTCAACCACCATCCCCATCCGCAGCCACCATCCCCATCCGCAGCCACCATCTCCATCCGCAGCCACCATCCCCATTCGCAGCCACTATCCCAATCCGCAGCCACCATCCACAGCCACCATCCCCATCCACAGCCACCATCCCCATCTCAACCACCATTCCCATCCACAGCCACCATCCCCATCTCAGCCACCATCCCCATCCGCAGTTCAGCCACCATCCTTATCCACAGCTCAGCCACCATCCCCACCTGCAGCTTAGCCACCATCCGCAGCTTAGCCACCATCCCCTTCCGCAGCTCAGCCACCATGGCCATTTGCAGCTCAGCCACCATCCACAGCTCATCCACAGTTCATCCACCATCTCCATCCGCAGCTCAGCCACTGTCCCCATCTGCGCTCAGCCACTATCCCCGCATGTGGGTTATTTGTGCGTGTTTGCAAAATTAAAGTAAGCCAGTCTGGATGAAGTCCGGGGCCAAATTTTTGTCCCAGTCAAGCCCTGATGGTAAGTGACCACCACCTTGTAATTAATATTGCGCTTACCAAAAAACGGTAAGGTCAAAGCCTGTATTATGCCAATAATGGTTATCCAGCATATGGGAACAGAACCCAACATCACTTCACAGGAGCCATGATGACCAGACTTCCAATCAATGGATAGATATGGATTCCATTAGAGACCGCACATCACCATATTGTTCGGGTAATGCTCAGAGGACTTCCACGGGGTCATGCAAACAAACAAAGCCTCCACATAGCATAAACCACTCAAATAATATTTATTAAAAATGGTAGAAAACTTACATCAAGTTCAAAAGAAATGAGCCCAACAAATGATAGCAATTCTTGCAACGCAATGACAAGGCGTGGATCCGATGCGTTTCGTCTTCAAAGATGTCATCTAGGGTGTACCGCCTCCCCGGTCATTGCATATTTATATAGATTTAATGTAAAATTAATAAACATACTTAAGTAAGGTTAAGTAAAAAGGTCTAGTGCAAAAATGTATATTGACCATAAGTCAAAAGTAAAAGATCAGAATAAACAAAGTGTCCAGTGTCAAAATATGAATATATATATATATCTCCAGTGTGTCTGGATCAAATAAAGTGTCCTGTGCAACATAGGCAGATCAAAAGCATTGTAAATAAACATTAGGGTGTCCTTAAAAATGACCGGATCTTAGGACCTACACTGAGAAAAGAAGGCTAAGGTAATATATAGGGGTGATCTGTCCTTAAAGAATAAGTTAGCCCAAAATGTAATAGATCCCCCCAAACGTGTTTCCTTTTTTTACGATATGGTGGGATTTTTCTTTTTGCCGTAATTGTAAAGTATGGAACCACAATGTTTGCCGTGAAAGAAAAATTCTGGAATTTCAATCCATGATCACTAATTGTGTGTATAAAATCAAACATTTTGTCACATGTGACAGTAAGAATGTGGTATATGTACTAACCTGTCCCTGCAGGAAACAATACGTAGGTAGGACAATCAGAACTTTTGCGATTAGAGTAAATGAACCTATCACCAATATTAAAAAAGGTCAAATCAACCATAGTGTCCCTAAACATTATTTAAACTATCATAATAAAGACCCTAGAGGTACAAGATTCCAAGTTATTGATAAATATGTTCCCCCTTGGAGGGGGGAGCTACAAAAAGGGGTATTTCACAACGTTTTAGATATATCAATTAAAATGTTATTTCCCCTTTGAACTAAACATAGAATGGGGCATCAATTCCTTTATCAATAAGGCCTGAGATATCAGTGATAAAAATAGTATATAATTAGGGGGTACATTTGTTATTTTAATTCAATATAGATTATAATTGATTTTATAAATATTTTTATTGGGCGTTCTCTCTCCTTGTATTTGAGACACAGGGACGAATATTTAATTAATATTGCCCCTGGTCTCTGGAGCGAGATAGTACCTTATTGTTTTAATATAATATATCGTTTTTGACATTTAATAGATTTACACATATGAGCTATAACACTTGAATAATAAATTATTTTATTGTTATCTCTAGAATGTGAGTATTTTGCTCAATGAGGGTTTTAGTGTACTCCGGTTTTGTATTTGATTGGCCAGTAATAATTGAAAATGAGGTTTGGTGAGCTGGAATACTCATTTCCCCTTCATTTCCAGGATAAACCTCTATGTGTCTCCGTGATAGTGATGCCGCGTGAGGCATGGCATGCAAGCCAAATCGATAGTGAGGCTTGGTTTGCGTTATGGGCCGTCCCTTTTGATGCCGGATGCGTCCCATGAAGTGCATGGATGCCGCTCCTATAATGAGGCTTGGGACGCAAGCTGAATTGATAGTGAGGCTTGGTATGCTTGCCGGGACATCCCTTTGATGCGTGTTGCGTTTCATGAAGTGCATTATGATTGGTTGTGAGAGCGAGGTGTGATACGCACGCTGAGCCACCATCTTTGCTCACCAATGAGTCCACTGACAACAGTTGGGTAAATACGAGAAGTTGCTAATTAAGTACGTTTATTCATTTTACATTAAATCTATATAAATAAGCAATGACCGGGGAAGCGGTACACCCCAGATGACGTCTTTGAAGATGAAACGCGTCGATTCCACGCCCTGTCCAAGTCATTGCATTGTAAGAATTGCTATCATTTGATGGGCTCATTACTTTTGAACTTGATGTAAGTTTTCTACCATTTTTAATAAATATCATTTGAGTGGTTTTATGCTATGTGGAGCCTTTGTTTGTTTGCATGACTCCGTGGAAGTCCTCTGAGCATTACCCGAACAATATGGTGATGTGTGGTCTCTAATGGAATCCATATCTATCTATTGATTGGAAGTCTGGTCATCATGGCTCCTATGAAGTGATGTTGGGTTCCGTGTTCCCATATGCTGGATAACCATTATTGGCATAATACAGGCTTTGACTTTACCCATTTTTGGTAAGTGCAATATTACAAGATGGTGGTCACTTACTATGGTGGATTTGAGGTGTCACAAACACATTGAATAAAGCACTTTGTTGCACAGGACACTTTATTTGATCCAGACACACTAGAGATATATATATATATATTCATCTTTTAGCGCTGGACACTTTGTTTATTCTGATCTTTTATTTTTGACTTGTGGTCAATATACATTTTTGCACTGGGCACTTTACTAGACCTTATTAACACTATAATTTGTGGATCTAATATACCATATAGAGGTGATAATAATTTTAGGTCATAAAGTTGGTTTGTAACCTTTACATTTTTACACTCACATTGTTGCATGTATACGGTTATACGTTGTACACCTTCTTGCTAGGTGGTTGATAACCAACCTCAGATTGGAGGAGTGTGTATACATATAATCTAGATGGTTACACTTTTAGCGCTGCACTTATTTTTTATATAATTCCCATAGACACACTCCTAAACCTTGTGGACAGCCTTCCAAGAAGAGTTGAAGCTGTTATAGCTGAAAAGTGTGGGCCAACTCAACATTGAACCCTATGGACTAAGACTGGGATGCCATTAAAGTTCATGTGGTTGTAAAGTCAGGCGCCTCAATATTTTGGTAATATAGTGTATCACAAAGGTTTCTCAAATTTGAATGCAAATGTTGGATCATGGTTTAAAGTGTATTTCCAGTCTGATGGCATACATAAAATATATATTTTTAATTATTTCTAAACCTTGTAAGTCTGTTTAGAGAAGGTTTTTGGACAGGCCGCAGGCTACTCTTAACAGAACTCCAGCTTCTAGATTCCTGGTGCCCAAACTGCTGTTGAGGTCCGTATGCGGCCATTTGGTATATGTGGCCTTCGGGCCTCAGCAGTTTGTTGTGAGAACATTGATTAGGGTAATAGCATTGATCTCTACTAGCCTCATGTAACATGTTCACAATTTCATATTGTCTTCTGCAGCATATCCCCAGCCAAAAATGCAGCACATTCACAGTCTCTAACCCTCATTTCATCTATTAGGTCTGCAGTTTCTGGTAGTCCTCTCAAGTAATACATATCTTGAACATTATGTGCGGCTCTTCGGTGATATCAGGGCTGTATTTGAGGCCCCCTTTAGCTTATAAGTTTAAAACCACTGTTCTAGATTTTAAAGCCCCATACACACAGGCAGAATGTCAGGAGACATTTGCCAGTACAAAAAATATCGGCCGACATTCTGCCCATGTGTATGTCAGTCTGTCCAACAGAAGCCGGCCATGCAGACGTGCATGCTGGAAAACCAGCAGCCGACCGACTCCCGATCAATGTTCCCAGCCAATGGCAGAGAGCGCTGATTGGAGTGTTCTGGTGGAGGGCCATCCCCTGGTCATAACACAACAGCTCAGCAGGGGAGATCGCTGCACTAACTTTGCATGGTTAGTACAGCGGCTCCCAA
>BLSH010207308.1:1415237-1431936 GCA_018402905.1 Glandirana rugosa | reverse complement strand
TAGGTACGGACCAAGTAAAATTATTTACAATCGAACAGGTGCAACCGACACCTGTCCGCCGACGCGAACAGCCACTATTGCGGGGGACGTCACGATTTGTGTGCAAGTCTGTTATGTGACCGACGTCCCGTCCGGTCGTGGAGGTTCCGGTACACGGGTTAAGCCTCTGGGTCTTCAACTTACCCCGTCTGGGTAGTCAGTCATACACATCCGTACACGTAAGCACAAGGTGAAGGCGGAGGAGGAGGAAGAGGTCTCCAACGCAGGTGTGGCACCACCAGCACCTCAGAAGGCAGGGTTAGCATGGCCGAAATGTGGAAAAGCTTTGTCAGCAGCACACCACAACAAACAGCACCACCAGCTGATAGGCAACGTCTTAGCAGGAGGCAGCATTTCAGCAACATGGTGGAACAGTATGTGTGCACATGCCTACACATACTGACTGATGGGTCTGCCCCATTCAACTTCTGGGTCTCCGAATTGGGCACATGGCCTTGGAGGTGCTGGCCTGCCCTGCAGCCAGTGTATTGTCTGAACGTGTGTTTAGCACTGCAGGGGGCGTTATCACCGACAAGCGCAGCCGCCTGTCCACAGCCAACGTGGACAAGCTAACATTTATTAAAATGAACCAGGCATGGATCTCACAAGAATTGTCTGTACCTTGTGCAGAATAGACATTTATACCGGCCTCACACAGCCATTGGTATACTTAAGTGAACTTATCCTTTTTTTTTTTTTAATATGCCTCAATATTTTGGGGGCTACCCCAATTAGAAAAAAAAACAAACAAACAAAAAAAACAGTGTTGGCTACCTCTTCCTCCTCCACTGCCACTTCCACCTACACCACCACGGTCACCGCCTCCTCAACCTCCTACTCCACATCCACCTCCTCCTCCATTTTTTATTTTTTTTATGTTATTTTAAGTTATTTCCCTATCCTTATTTGTTTGCAGGGCACTTGTCCTACTCTTGTCCCCATTTTGCTTCCTTTTGCAGCCCTCTAGCCCTTTCCAGGACTTTTTTAGAGCCATTTTAGTGCCCAAAAGTTTGGTTCACCATTGACTTCAATGGGGTTCGGGGTCAAGTTCGGGTCAAGTTCGGGGCCGAACTCGAACTTTTTTGCGAAGTTCGGCCGAACCCGCCGAACCCGAACATCCAGGTGTCCGCTCAACTCTAGTCAGAAGTTATGCTGATAACAGAGGAACAAACAGCAGAAACACGTGGGACACTACAGATGTATGTGCAAAGGTCAAATTTCATGAATTGAGTTTACATCCACTTTAAGGTAAAAACATTTAGACTTTATAACCTCTTTAAGTAAAAGATAACATTAAAGTCTAAGACCTAGATGTGATCAAAAAAAACATTGAAGGGCATTTCCAAATATCAGATTACATCTACTGTGTATGGTTTTAAACAGGCCATACATGGATCAAAATCTGGCCAATTCAGCAGGGACCAGCTGAGATTCGATCCATCTATTGGCAGGCTGATTGTACCCAAGTCAAAAAAGCCTGTTGGATCTTATACATTCGATTAGTGCCAACGGCTAAGGCCGCTAGCAGTAATCATTATGTTCTGCCAGCCAGGAGGGCTCCCTGCGTTTTCCCACCGGCAGAACACAATAGCGGTTTATTTCCTTCCACCACAAATCGAGTCATCTATGGGCTGCTTTACTTTGTCATGTTGAGTATATTTCCCTTTCTGTGCCAGAGATATAACAGGTAGTGAGAGGAAATCCCCTCTTAGACAATTGTCACTAAACAGATGTCTGCATTGAAAGATTTTCTCTCTAATCCTGTTTCGGTGACAACTATAATTTTAGATATCTATCACTTTCTGTCACAGAGATCATGGTCAACATCACAGAGAAGTGAATCTTCTTCATATGGACAAATACAGCCATAAAAATCTAACAGGGGTTCTAGCCCCTTTTTTCTGCCTTCAACCCTGGAGCGTTTCCTCTTAAAAAAAATACCTTTTTTCAATGGGGTCTTTGGTTCACTTGCATGATGTCACAGGTCCCCTGCCTATCCTTCTGTCCTTGGTAGTGGGTGGGTCCTGAATGCTGTAGAGGCCACAGAGTTTCCTGCAGTATTCTTCTATGGGACCAGGGCAAGGGATAACACCCATACTCCCCACCAGGCACTATTCAAGTCAGAGGGACTCTTAAGGTGACAGCATCAGAGAAAAGGTGAGTTATATGTAACATTCCATGGTACATGGTGCATTATGAAGTAGTAATTAAGCTTTAAGGATATACAATATAAGGTAGTTGAGGCAATGGCATTGCATGGTAGCTTTAAGTGGCTTTTCAAATGCCCTTCTTCTCTGGTTTGGGACCACTGTCTACAAACTGACAGTATACTAGTCAGGATACTAGTGTCTTCATTCTGATAGAGGACACCTTAATGGAGAAGGAGACCAAAGAGGAGGAACACTGCAACGAGAAAGAAAAAGGGGTAGAGACAGAGATAACCTGAGGGCAGTGGTGTAGCGTGGAGGGGCAGCTGGGGCGCAACATTTAGAGGGGTGCAGATATTAGTCCCGCACCGCCCCGAGTGTGCTGGGTCCGATGCCCCAGCCGACTACCGCCAGCTGTCCTGGTTAATTACAGTAATTTTTAAGGAGTGGCAGCGTTCTTAACAACCAGTTAAAGCAGAGTTTTACCCACATATAAGACTTATGCGCCATCTAGTTAATCCATGCATCTTAGCTAACTTTTTTTTCTGTGTTTCTTTTACCTTCTTTCCCATTGTTATTCTTCTTCACTTCCTATGTACCCTACCACAGCGTCATTTCCCCGATTGCTTTGGGCCCTTCTCCTTCCCCCTGCTGCCTTCTGGGACCTGTGTGTCCCCCAGAAGAAGACAGGATCACTCAGCAAGCACAGCGGGACTAGCACATGCACAATAGGAAACCGGCAGTGAAGCCTTGTGCAGGCTGGAACTTCACTTTAAGTTAACAATGGATGAGCCATCAGCTATAAGCGGTGTTCCCCGCTTACAGCTTATGTACACAAAACAATTGCTGGAAATGAATCCTTTGGGTCTGGTAGGGATTTTAAGGGGGACCCCATGCCAAAATTTAATTTAAAAATAGTGTGACCCCCCACCCCCCCCCCAAATCAATACCAGACCCTTAGATTTGGTTTAGATTTTGAGGGGACTCCCACTCCAAATTTTAAAAAAAAATCACGTGGTCATCCCCCCAAAATCCATACCATACTCTTATCCAAGCATGCTGCCTGGCAGGCCAGGAAGGGGGCGACAAGCGAGGGTCCCCCCTCCTGAACCATATGAGACCACATGCCCTCAACATGGGGGTGCTTTTGGTTAGGGTGGATTACCCCCCAAAGCACCTTGTCCTCCTGTTGATGGTCACATGATGATGTCGCAAGGGGGCGGGGGATGACACTGGATGGCCTCGCCCCTTAGTTTATTTAGCAGTGGGAGGTGACGGAGCTGTCGAACAGCAGGAGTCAGTGTCTGGTGCGGACAAGGTGGTTGGGGGGGAGTCCCCCTTACCCCAAAGCCCCCCCTCATGTTGAGGGTATGTGGCCTGGTATGGTTCAGGAGAGGGTGCGCTCGCTCACACCCCCCTTCCTTGCGTGTCAGGCTGCATGCTCAGATATGGGTCAGGTATGGATTTTGAGGGGGGATTCCCACACCATTTTTTTTTTATTTTGGCATAGGGTTCCTCTCAAAATCCATACCAGACCTAAAAGTCTGGTATGTTTTGGGGGGCATGCATTTTTTTTTAATTTTGGCGTGGGTTCCCCTTAAAATTTATACCAAACCTGAAGGGCCTGGTACGGATTGGGGGGTTTCTTTTCCGAAGTTTTCATTGCCGGCAATTGTTTTGTTTACATTCAGCTGTCAGTGATAAACCCCACTGACAGCTAATGACTTATCCATTGTTAACCACTTGCCGACCGTGTAATGCCAATATATGGTGGCAAAGTGGCACGATAGCGCAGATTGGTATCTATAAACGGCTATCGGCAAAGGCGCGATAGTGGGCGGGCGTAAATCCTTCCGGGGCTGAAGTGGTTGAGGACACGGTGGCCGGTTTTCCAGCCCACTCCTTGACAACCAGCTGGTTATTGAGGATGCCAGCGGCAGCCGCTTCTTATAAACACTAGCGCTCCTAAAACACTTTTTTGAAAATGCTCCTAAACATTGCAAATACGCTGGCAAAAAAAATGCTAATATTAGCTGCTAGTGTGCATGGAGCCTAAAAGTCTACAGGTTAGAGGGCACAAATTACTTGCCTTACACTGAGCACTGACAACCCATGCTACACTACAGCCTGAGGGACATTCCCTCTCATTAAAGCGTAACTCCACTTTTGTTGAGAAAAAAACATTTCCCTCTGGCTGATCTATGTACATTGCCAGGATTATAACAACCTTTGTTGATTCCTACCTATTGTTAGTCTAAAGAAATCCTTCTGTGTTTCTCTGTGCCTCTGTGCTGAGTGGGTCTAATGGGAGTGGTTTCCTAAATATCTATCAGCTGTGTAGCTGTTGAGCACTAATTAGGTAATCTACTGGGCCTGGACTATGCAAAAGTGCAATTTGACCTTCTTTTTAGCTACAGAGGTCATGGCCCTCTGGTGAGTAGGACATCTTACTGAGCACATCGGGTGTGTGTTTGTCTGGATACATTACAAGTTGGTGACAGTTTCCCACAGTATGTCTCATTGAAGACACATCCTGTTTAAAGGACGTTTATTCTATTCACTTTGGTTCACAAGTTGCACTATGGTTTAGCACTTTGCACTTCATTGTTTATATGATTTAAGAGGTTGCACTAGTTGATATTGTGTATGTTATTGATGATCTCCAATTTCAGTTGCTAACACAACAGGTATAGGTTTCACTAGCGCCCCCACATTTCTCCTTAGTAATTCAAAGTATAGTTATTCTACACTTTAAGAATTGCAGCTTTTTTAGTTTCACAATTTATGCATTTTGTTCTTTTACTTATTGGTGCAAGGTACCTTTTAGTCTAAGTGGTTCAATGTGTGGCATCTACTTTATAAGGTCATCTACAACAGTGGTTCATAACCCTGCCCTCAAGTACCCCCAACAGGCCATGATTTGGGAATTTCTCTTAGATAAAAAGCTGTCCAAAATAGCAAGCCAGTGACTCTGATTTAAAGCACTTGTGCAAGATAAAGGAAAACCTGCAAACATGGCCTGTTGGGGGTACCTGAGGATAGGGTTGAGAACCACTGATCTACAAGACCAAAAACACATAGCAAACAATCAGCACATATTCAGAACTTACAACTAATCTTATGACATGCCCTGCACATCTTTGGAATATAAGGGAGTCTCAGCAGTTTCCTAGATAAATGTTAACTTGATACAAATATTCTTATTAATGTGTGTTAATATTTCTGTTTAGTTAGGAATAAGATGGCAGCAGCCATATTTGCTCATTACATGCGCATGCCAGGGCAGTGCTGCACAATGATTTACCTCTCCCCACGCGACAACAGTTATTAAGAGAAAGAGTGTAATTGTACTGAGCCACAGAGAACTCCCTCAATTGGGGATCTACAAATCTCAATTTTCAATGCAATTTCAAAATTAAGGAACAGAATTGTGTTAAAGTCATATAACAATAGTTTAAGGTAAATGCTACAATATTAACTTAAAGCATATACTCACTAAAAATATATTTACTTTCTCTTTAACCACAAATACCAAGATCAACCCTTTTGTTATCAGTGCACTGCACGTAGTGGGCATTGGGAGTAAATCTTTTTGTCTAACAGCAGCAGCAGTGGCACATATATGAAGAGCTTTTGTGACCTTGCTTTCGTGTAATAGAAAATTAGAGCATTAAAACTCCTCATTGAGCTTATGACCTCTGCATTATCCTGGACAGATTTCTAAATAGAGCAAAGTCAATTTGTAAGTTTACTTCCAACCACTTACTGTACGTTAAGCCTTATGCTTGGTAAATGCCAGCCCCTTTTCTCTACCAAGTTCAAATACAGCCATTACATACTGCTGCTGCTAGACCTTCTCCATCTACCCTCAGTCCTACACAAACTCACCATGACATCATTCATATTGGTTACTATGCGGTTTTGTGTGGGTAAAGATGTTATGCCTTGGGTTGCAGTCAGTCACAGTAGAGTGGAAGTTGGAACATGGAAGCACTGTGCAATGGCAAAATCTGGTCCAGCTTTTCTGTAAGTCATTTATATATATATATATATATATATATATATATATATATATATATATATATATAGTTTTTTAAACAGAGAACTTTATTACGTTTGACAGAAAACACAATTCTTTCACAAGTAAAACATTGTTTCCAGCAAAAATAGCAAATACATTAGAGAACGGATGTACATCTCAATTAGGTTCTTACACAGTCTATAACACAAGACATCAAACCAAGAATGGTAGCATACAGAAACCCAGAGGTGTCAAGTAGCACATACACCAGATCCGGTATACCTCATATTGACCAGAAACCAAGTACATATAGCAGCACAGTCGGAAGGGGAAGGAGGGACCAGTGGGGGAAGTTGGGGGGGTATAGGGGAGATTAGAAATTAAAGGATACAATTCCTTTGCTTTGACCCATTCTGCCCAGATTTTTGGCAAATTTATTTAGTCGGTTACGCCCCAAATATTATAATTTATACAATGGTAGAGTCGCATTAACCATAGTCTTCCATATCTGTAGAGTTATATTGTATACCTAGCATAGTAAGCATAAAAAAAACAAAATGTTTCTTATCATGGGTAGCATTTATAGTATCACACATTCCTAACAATAGGAGGAGTGGGTCCCTAATGATCTTCAATTTACTTACTAGGTTGATATCCTCTACCATCATATTCCAGAACTCTTGCATCAGAGATACATTTATGGCACAAAGCCTTCTACGATCTATATACACTGGAGAATCTATAGCTTGAGTATATTCTGGAGAATCTATATGTTGAGTAGTAGGCTCTATGGAGAAATTTTAATTGGACATATCTATCTCTCGCTGAGATCATCAATGGTAAATATTGTTGTACACCTTCTTCCCAATGCTTATCTGCTAGTGTAGGTATATCCCGTTGCCACAGTGAAAAGAGTTGAGTCAATCTAGGTGTCAAGCCAGGAGAGGTGTGAATAGAGGAAAGAAAGAGGTTTACCCTCACCCTCTGACCATAGGAGACATTCAGTAGCGTGTGACTCAAGGGCAATGGGATGAGGGAACTGGGTCTGGAATGCATGAAATATCTGGAGGAATCTAAAGAATAGTCAGTTGGGTAGTGCATATCTATATTTCAGTACATCAAATGTTAGTAAGAATCTGCAGGACATGATATCTCCCGGGGCTTTAATGCCAGCTCTAGCCTAGACTTCAGGGTCCACAACAGAGTTGAGCTGTGGGAAAGTAGGGTTACCTCATAGGGGGATGTATGGTGGACAACAGTCTGCTCATCCCAGCCTCAGAATAGGAACCAAGCAATGTCACATCCAGGGTAGCTGCGGGGTTGGCAGTTGTCTAAGAGAACTACCAACATACTGTCACCAAAAATGCAGCAGAGTAATATCTAACAAAATATGGTTGAGTGAGGCCATTAAAAGTTGACAACAGTTGCAGGGTAGCTTTTTCTATCCAAGGTCTGCCTCCCTCCCAAAATGAAGGAAATGATGATACAATAAAGTCTACTGAAGGAAACTCTTGGATAGGGGCTGGGGTATGTGTAAATTTATACAAACATTTAGGCAAAATAGATGAGGATTACTTGGCCTACAGAAGTCAAAGGCAGAGTTTTCCACACAGTGAATCTCTGACTCAGCTGGGTCATCATTGAGTGGAGTTTGAGGGGTATATATCAGGACAGATCTTGGCGTATTTCAACTCCCCTTAAAGTGTTACTAAACCCACAACAGTAAAATCATTCTGTAAATGCTGTAAAGGATGCTTGTTATACTTACTGTGGAACCTAAGGGGTTAATCCTCTGCATTGTGTATAAATGCTGTGTGATCCTGTCTCTCTGATCCTCCTTTTCTTCCACTGACTCCAATCCATCTTCTGATAGAACAGAGCATTAGGGGACAAGCCGCACATGCTCAGTTTGGTGTGTATTGCTAGAGAGTTTTTTTTTATTGGGAGAGTGCATGTGATCAGCACAGGGCCAATCAGGACTGTCCAGCCAGAGGGTCAGGGGCCCTTCAGCCTTATAGGACAATCAGGGGAAAATTAAAATTCCTCCTACAAGCTTTAACCAGACACTGATAGAAGTCACAAGACTGCTCTAACTGCTGATGAAAAAATGTATTTAGCAGTTTATATTTACTAAAACTATTGCGTTTCCATATTCCATGTACTGTGAGAGACCAGATGTAGTGAATTCAGGGTCCTGGGTTTAGTAACACTTTAAGGGGAGTAGCTGTAACTGGGGTAGAAGCTGAGGAATGCAAGGGGACTAAAATAGATTTAACCCCCAATTAATTATGATACCAGAGTAGTCCCCAAATGTATAATAATAGCCGCCAGTAGTGATTCCTCAGCATCTCAGAAATATAACAAGATACCATCGGCATAAAAGAAGATCTTCTCTTCCAGTGGACCCACTGCTATTCCACTGACAAATGAGGAGCAGCAGAGAATGATAGCTAAAGGCTCAATAGCTAAAGCAAACAGCCCTTGAGAAAGTGGACAACCCTGTGTGGTCCCCTCTGGATATTAAAAGAGAGAGATAGGATATTGCCAGTACGAACTTTAGCTGTAGTGGCAGCATATAATAACCTTATCCAAGAGATGAACTTAGGCCCCAAGCCAAATTGATGCAGAACTGCCAACAAGTATTGATATTCAACTGCATCAAAAGCCTTTTCGGCATCCAAAGAGGCTACCACATTGGATTGACCCAGATGATTTTTAGAAGCTAGGACCGTATACAGTCTGAGAAGATAATATCCGCGACTTTACCAGGTATAAAGCCCTACTGATCTCCGTGGATCAGAGTGAGAATAACATTGTTAAGCCGTGTAGCCAGGATTTTTGCCAGTATCAACGTTGACAGGGAAATATGTCTATAGGATGAATATAACTTAGGCACAACTATATTAATTGCCTGGGCCATAGTATCATGTAGGCGGCACTCATCCAAGGCGTGTATGAGATTGTCTTTTTCAGAAATATTTATCGCATTATGCTACTGTTTAGGACAATAAAATGGTTATACTTAATTTATTTTGTCTATCATTCGCCTCATATGAAGTCCCAAAACCCCCTCTCCAGTTCTTCGTGATCAGGGACGGAGGCATGTGTTACACACATGCTTCATCTAAAGTCCCACCAAACCCTTTTTGTTTATATTGTTCAGAACTCCTGCACCAACGGTCTCATCAATGGTTCTATCTTATCATCATGAATCCAGAAGAGGGAGAGCCTCCAGATCTTATCAGAGATGGAGCAGTAGTTTGGAGATAAAGTAGCATGGGAGTGTGATGAGATATACCTTGTGAAAGCTTGGATTCTTCTCTCATTTTGGAAAGCAAACTATCACTGGAGTATAGTAAATCTTTATTTAACATAGCGTTATAGGTTGAAGAGTGACAAGTATATTCTCTAACATTCTGGTTCTTCCACCACCATAGATCATAAAATCCATACAGTGAGGCAAAAATGGAGTCCGTGGCAGCATTGGGGATCAGTTTATCTAAAGAGGGGTTTGGCAACATTTGAAGTCATTAGAGAAGTCAGTTTATGTAGGTAGGAGGACGTGGCGAGGAGAGGGATATACAACCCCAGAATGAGCATTTCAACATTATCAATAACAGCATGTAAGAGCACACATTTCCCCTCTGAGCCCAACTTAAGATCTAAAAGGGTATATGAGAGGGACTTATGCATTAGGACACTCCCACCGATTGCATTCATTGAGTAATTGGCATGATAATAGTGACCCACCCAGAGGTTTTTGAGACTTAGAACTTTAATACCCACTAGATGAGTGTCCTGAAATAAACAGATATGGGGGCTGTACTTTTTAAGGCAGTTAAACACCAGTGAATGTTTAGGTTTCATTTAGGCCTCTATATGGCCAGTAACAGTAACTCCAACGGGCAGAGATGTATGAAGCACCACCATGGTTCTGGGGATATTCCCAGCATTCCAAACCAGGTGGCTATACAGAAAGTGGGGCACAAAGAAAAGGGAGTACAGTGGATCATATTCATCAAGCGCAAATGAAAATAGTAATACAGCATAAAGCAACCAGTGATGGTAAATAGCACAGCCGTGGACTCCACAGTGGAAGCCCAGTAAGCAGCAGGAAGCATCCACCCCCAGTTAAGGCATCAGTGGTGGTAGAAAAAGGAATGAGGTAGGGCAAACAGCATGCGGTAGTGAGGCTGTTCTAGTGAGTATACTGACAAATCAGTTGTGCATTAGAGGCAAGTCATAGGCCAGAAGTTAAACTCAATCACCAGGCTCGTGTCAAGAGACTTTAGAGGTTGCAGAGTTGGGACTTCACTTGTTTGAAGGCTCTACAGAACCTCTGGGTTTCCACTGAATAATCAGGAAAAATCATGAGCTTGGTGTTCTCGTACTGGAGAGCCTTCAGCTTTCTGGTCTCCCAGAGCACCAGTTCTCTCTTGCGAAAGTTCACATCAATGCGTCAGCTTGAATAGAGAAATACTCAGGGGATGACTCTCTATGATGGCACAGTTTTTCTGTGACTAGCCACTGATGGACAGATGTTTCCCCATGGTGGAAGAGAAGTGTTAGGGTATGTTTCTCTTTGGGTATAGTTGGTTAGTAATGTTGGGCAGCTACAGGATGCACACTACAAGAGCTCAGAAAAAAATGCATTGGAAAATAACTCTTTTGGGACCCTAGTCTAGGACTAATGTCAGGCAGGGATCTAATTAATCTCAGATTTGATAAAGAATAAATAGTGTCCTAATAACAGGATTTCTGAGAATTTCAATTTATGTGAAGTTGAAATGAGCAAACACTTCTTCCACAATATGCCACTCTGTATTGCAACTATATGTATGGCTGTTCACAGCCAGTGCAAGTGGGACACAGAGTATAAGTCAAAGCTCTCCTACTCCTCCTCCACAGCAGTCATTGACAGCAGTTCTGTGTCCCTCTCATGCTATCTGCGCTCTGAATGGCTACACATAGAGTTGTAGTACAGAGCAGAAGCACAAACTTTACAGATATTCACATGGGACTGTATAGGCCTCGATGGCACAGAGGGTGCAGGGAGAATAGGAATATAGCAGTGCATTATGTTATTTTTATTGGATTTTAGAAAAACAAAATTACCTTAATACCACTTTAAATACTGTTTATGATGTGTTCCAGTCAATGCCTCTGCTTCAGTCAAATGTGCCTTAAACTGGCTGAAGCATGGCTGGCTAAACTGATATAAACCTGACTTTTTTGAGGAAAAGGAGGGTGGTACTGTATTATGTACTATTCCTCCATTCTCTACACACAGTCTGGGGTTCATCAGACCACCAGCCACCATGATTTTGTACTGAAGGCCATTTCCTGTCTTCCATCAACATGTGGAAACGCAATGGAGGAAGTAGCAGGCAGAAGCAAAATATGGGGAGTAGGGCTAGGGCACTGGCAGTGAGGAAGTGGTTGGGGTGCTAGCAGTGAAGAAATGGTTGGGGTGCTGGCAGTGGGGAGGAGGGTTGGGAACTCAAACCATTAATGGGCAGGCTGAATGTACCAAGTTGATCTATCGATCAACTTGGGTACAACCAGCCTGCCAGATTCACTTCCGATTATTGCAAGCAGCTGCTATAGCCACCAGCGATAATCACTGTCTTCTCCCGGACATGATGGGAGAAGACAATTGGTCGGCAGGTGGGATTAGGGTTGATACCTCATCCCTTTAAACCCGAACACATATGAATTACACAGGTTCTGCGGCTGATTAAGGTAGTAATTAAACTCACTTGGTGCCTCATCTGCATTAAATTAGCCACAGAACCTGTGTAATTCATATGTGTTTGGGTTTAAAGGGATGAGGTGGCAACTCTAGGTGGGATTCCCCTGTCAACACTGTTTGTGTTTGTGTTGAAGGGGGAATCATGCAAATTTCTTTCCTGCAACCCGTGGTTTAGGAAATAAATTTGCACCATCTATGGGCTGCCCAAGTGAGTGTTTGGGCCCAGCTAAGGGCAGGTCACTTAGGGACTCAATGCTAGAGAAGCAAGTCTACAGTCCCTGACAAAAGTCTTGTCGCTTGTGTACAAATTGACCTTAAGTGCCGCTGAAATATATTTCTAATCAAGATTTTTTTACAAGAAATGGCTCGTTTTAATCCCAACAGCTTTTGTAATAATGTTTCGGTGCAAAACGTGGTAAAGCCCATTGAGTCAATTTTTGCAAAGACATAAGTGTTGTCGCCTTGTCATATGAGCTTCACCTGTGACTAATAATGGATCAATTAGGTCTTAGGTGTGTATAAAAAGAACCCCAGTACACTAGACCTTCACATCAACTGCAACTAGACCTCTGCAAACATGCCTAAGATTCACCCTGAGACTAAAGTTTTGATTATCAAGAGGCTGAAGACCAGATCCACTGCTGATGTGGCAGACACCTTCAATGTGTCTCAGCGTCAAGTACAGAGGATAAAAAAAGATTTGAAGAGACTGGAGACATTTTTGACAAGCCCAGGTCAGGCAGACCCCGCAAGACAACTGCTCGAGAGGACCGTTTGTTGGCTCGAAAATCCAAGGCCAGCCCATTTTACACTGCAGCAGAGCTCAACGAAACCTGGTCACCTGAAGTCCCTGTGTCAACCAGAACAGTTTGTCGGATTCTGTCTCGAAATTGCCTCCATGGTTGAATCAGTGCCCAGAAGCCAGCACTAAACAAAAGACAATTGAAAAACCATGTGGCATTTGCCAAGGCCCACAGCCTGCTAAAAGGATGGACGCTGGAAAAGTGGCAGAATGTGGATTTTTCAGATGAATCTTCTGTTGAATTACACCACAGTCACCGCAAATATTGCAGGAGACCTACTGGAGCCCGCATGGATCCGAGATTCACCCAGAAAACAGTGAAGTTTGGTGGCGGAAAAATCATGGTCTGGGGTTACATCCAGTTTTCCAAAATTCCAAGAAATTTTAGCTACCTCTTATATTCCCAACCATAAAAAAGGCCAAATTCTGCAGCAGGATGGTGCTCCATCGCATACTTCCATCTCCACATCTAAGTTCCTCAAGGCGAAGAAGATCAAGATGCTCCAGGATTGGCCAGCCCAGTCACCAGACATGAATATCATTGAGCTCCTGCAGTTAAGACCATAACTTTGATTCTGTCAGAAACAACCATCCCAGTGTTATAGTTATCTGGTTTATCCTTGTAACTATCATGCACATGAGCCCCAATTATAAGGCAAAGGAACTGCCTACCATCATCCTTTGTGTCTTTTGTGTTCAGATCCTCCACACTCCAAAAACCATAAACATGGCACAATTTTCACTTAAGAAAACAGTAACTTGTGACTCAAATTAACCTGATAACTCATTTATAGAAATTCCATTTTTGAAGTTCAGATTGGAAAATGAACATGAAGCTCTGGTTACGATGTATATATCTGCTAGTTTTACTTCTATAAATGCTTCTTGTATGTTTGATTAAAAAGCTACTGAGTCATTTGGCCCTCTTGTCTCACTACACCTTGCATTGCAAGCCATTCTATTTATGCGAGTTTGTATTTAATGGTCTGCAGAATGATGTAAATGCATTTGGCTCAAATAAAAAGCATCATGCTGGCATGCCACATTATTAGCCTGTGTTAACATTACTGGAGCGGTGTGAAGGAAATGATTATTGCACTTTTCATTTGCATCTCATTAACATTAACACAGGCAAGCATTATATGTAACAAAATGTACTACTAACTGGTGAAAGATAAGAAAGGCATAAAAGCACTCCAAGAATGATTAACACTGGTTTAAGTGTCTGTAAGGACCAAAGTACTAAGTAATCAGCCTCTTCACATGCCAAGATTTCCCATTGACAATCCTCTATACAGAATAAGAGTCAAAGGAAATACAAATCAATGGTACCTGAGGTTACAGGGGACATACTATACAATGCAATGCCATTGTGACATAAATTCTTTTGGAATTTCCTTAGTCATAGCATTCCCCATAAAACTATATATACAATTCTCTCTGGCATTGCCTTTACCTATGTTTTTTCCAGAAAAACAGCACCCTGTCTTTAGCCTCTGGGCACATTATTTTTTGGTTACTGCTTCATACCCACCCACACAGCAAAGTAGTTATGGGTCCAAAGGATTGCTGAAAGATAAGGGGCAGCAACTATTTGCAGGAAGGTGGTACATAATCTACCCCTTGCCAGCATTGGGCACTGGTGATATTAGAAGGGCACTATACCTTGAGGGATATGTGAGCTGCTAGGGCATATCAACATGAAACCCTTTCCGCCATCTTGCCATGGGGATTACATCTCACCTGTCTGTTACTGCCTTGGCGAAAGAGCACATATATTGTTTTAATCTTTAAATTTAACTATCCTAATGCAAATACACAAGTTCAGCATCACGAAGATCTACAGCTGGGTAAAAAGCAGTTTTTACAGCTTGTTGCTAAAGGTGATATTTGCCTCATAGACACCAACTGTTACACTCACCAGATATACATCAATACACTTTTTTAGGTAGGACAATTGTAACTGGAGATTTTGACAAATATGCACCAAGATTCGCTTTGAAAAGCCTACTCACACAGTTCAGTTTGTTCAGTGTCTCTTCTGTTCTTTCAGCGAACCCCAGATGATGGGAGCACACTGAGATGGGAACAAGCTTTAGTTCCAGCTTGGAGCTCTACCTCCAACATGTGTTAGGACACAAGATACTCTTTAGGAGTCAGGAGAAATGCAGTGCATTGGATTAACACATTGGCTAAAGTCATATGTTCTAGGAACTCTGATAGATGCACACCTTGTGGTGCTTGCTTTTTAGAACAAATGGCACATATGCCTATAGAAGTGGTTCTTGTATCGCACATTGTGACCAGTGCAGACCCAGCATGAGTAACACCTGGGCAGCTAAGGACATTCAGTTACTCTAGACATGCAGATTATCTCGGTAATCATATTAGTTGATATCATAGGTACTTTTAGGTCTATTCATCACATAATACAGCATGCACGTATAAATTATGTTAATTTACAAAAATACATAGTTGCATAGTAGTGAGTTTGAAAAAAGACACAAGTCCATCAAGTCCAACCTATGTGTGTGCTTTTATGTCAGTATTACATTGTGTATCCCTCAATGTTGTGGTCCCTTTGGTGGCCATCTAATAGTTTTTTGAAATTATCTATGCTCCTTGCTGAAACCACTGTTTGTGGAAGAGATTTCCACATCCTCACTGCTCTTACCATAAAGAACCCTCTACGCAGCTTAAGGTTAAACCGCCTTACCTCTAGTTTTAATGAATGGCCACATGTCTTTGTGTGCTCCCTTGTGTGGAATAGTTTTGCCCCTATTTTGGGGTCACCAGTACAGTATATGTACATTGAAATCATATCCCCTCTCAAGCGTCACTTCTCCAGAGAGAATAAGTTCAGTACTTGTAATCTTTCCTCATAACTAAGGTCCTTCAGTCCCTTAATTAGCTTTGTTGCCCTTCTCTGTACCCTTTCTAGTTCCAGGACATCCTTTCTGAGTACTGATGCCCAGAACTGGACGGCATACTCCAGGTACGGTCTTACCAGAGACTTGTAGAGTGGGAGAATTATGGATTTATCCCTGGAGTTTACTCCCTTTTTGATGCATGCCAATTTGTTGGCTTTGCTTGCCGCAGTTTTGGCATTGCATGCCATTGCTGAGCCTGTCCTGTACAAGGACCCCTAGGTCTCATTCCATCCTAGATACCCCCAGTGGCACTCCCCCTAGTGAGTAGTTTGCATTCATATTCTTGGTACCCAAATGCTTTTTTTTTACATTTTTCTATATTAAACCTCATTTGCCACTTATCTGCCCATCCCTTTAATTTGTTCAGATCTTCTTGCAAGGTTTCCACATCCCATAGAGAAATGATTGCCCTGTTTAGCTTGGTATCATCTGCAAATATTGAGCTATTAACCCTGTCCTCCAGATCGTTTATGAATAAATTGAATGGGATTGGTCCCAGGACAGATCCCTGGGGGACCCAACTTTCCACACCAGACCATTCCGAGTACTCCCAATTTATCCCAACTAGAGTTGAGCAAACTTCTAGAAGTACGGGTTCTGCTGGTTCGGCCGAACTTCGGGACAAAGTCCGGGTTCGGGTCCGGACAGAACCCGAACTTTGTACCGGACCCCGAACCCCATTGAAATCAATGGAGACCCGGACTTCAAGCCGGCTTGGTCGTCTTGGGCATGAAGATCTTCAAACGAGTTGAGATCAACCCTATTTAACCCTCATGAGCCTTACCAGACCACACCTTTCAACCCAGGGGGTCCCTAGACAGGACCCTGGTTAGGGTAAGTTAAATAAGTATTTGCTAGACCTCCTGTCCCAATTATCGAGTTATAAACGTCTACTATGGTTCGATTTGTCCCGTTAGTAAAGAGATACCCTACACCTTTGGAACGTTCTTCTAGACTTGTTTAATTTCCCTACCCGTCTATTCACCGTTTACTCCAAATTATATCTTT
>BLSH010207308.1:1360110-1399273 GCA_018402905.1 Glandirana rugosa | reverse complement strand
CAATTAAAGTGATACACACATTTTAAAAAGAAGTGTGAATAAAAGATGTGGAATGATTTCCGGTTTGCTTTAAAGTGATACACACATTTTGCAGAACAGTGATATGGGTACTCCCGGCTTATTTATACTTTTTGGACACAGTTTGAAGATGATTTTAGAACAGTTCTATGGCCTCTAATGTTAATTAATACTTTTCAGACCCATTTTGAAGATGATCTCCATTTTTGCATTTTTTATGTTTTTATTTTTTTAAAAATATTTAAAGTTATTTCCCTGTCCCCATTTCTTTGTAGGTCACTTGTCCCACCCTTACCCACATTTCCTTCCTTTTGCAGACCTCTAGGACCTTCCAGGACTATTTTACAGCACTTTTTGTACCTAAAAATCCGGGTCTCCATTGATTTCAATGGGGTTCGGGGTCTGGTACAAAGTTCGGGTTCTGTCCGGACCCGAACCCGGACTTTGTCCCGAAGTTCGGCCGAACCAGCAGAACCCGGACTTCTAGAAGTTCGCTCAACTCTAGTGGTTATATCTACAACTCGCTGATCAAATCCAATGTTCCGTGAGCTGTAGATTTGACATTTTTTTTAGGAGTTTCCCCGAGATCGCAAATGTTTTGCCAAGGGTTCCTCCATAGTAAAAAGGTTGAGACACATTGCTTTAAAGGGTGGACCTTAATACCATAAAAGGTCTTATATATGCATTTCCAATGAGGCTGAAGAATAATTTCTTGGAATGCTGCTGTGATGGGAGTCACTTTGGGCAGACGGCTTGTGGAGCCCAGCTTACCTTGGCGAGCTCTGGAAACTACTGTGTCTATAAGGGCAACAGGATGACCGAGAATCCCTGTCTGATCTTCACTAATCAGACTCACCGTACAACCAAACCAGACTCAGCATCAGGGTTCTATATGTATGGTTTGTGTTGAAAGAATGAAGGGGCTCTTTCACTTGGGACAGTAGTGTTTCTGAACGTATATCTCAGGAGATATATGGGGATGAATGAATTCCATCTTTCCAACGGTGTGGCTGTATCCCATTGTTCTATTGTCTCTGTCTGCCTTGGGAGCAACCGATTATGGAATGTATATGTGTATGTGGATTGGCTTACATGTTAATGAAACCCCTGTCAGCTATTAGATGCTAGGGGTGGAGGGGAATTTCTCTAGTAGCTCCTCCCAAAGACAGTCTCCTGTTGAAATGTGTGAAATGGGATTGTGCTTCCTTGCTGTGAACATGTCAAAATCCACCACCGTATCCGGATAGCAGAAGTGGAGAGGTACAGATAACAGCCGCCATGAAAGAGGAATTCGAAAGGAGGTTGTGAGTGATGTGGTTACAGCACAGGGGACCAGTATTAGAGCATGTCCTTCTGGGATGGTATGACTGTCTGCTGGGGACATTGGAAGGAAACGCTAGCTCGCGAGCAGCGCCACCAGAGAAAAATTCTCCCCTTCATCCATGTAAGGTACGAGTCACAGTATGAAGTGTGAGTGCTGTTATTGGGGGAACAATCGAACCAGGAGTGGACAGCTGAGTTAAGCAGGCTGATCCGGGCAGAGATGCGGTTGGACAAAAGCTACAGAGCACTCTGCTGGTATGTAGCCCAAGTGTGCCCGTGGACAGCAGACGACAGCCTGATGGAAGGCTTTGAGTATGGAGGCCTGGGACTGTTGTATTGGAGGCTGTCCAAGGACCCAAACTTTGGGAGTGATTTGGAGTGGTATTTGGAGGAAATCTTGGATTAAAGACACAGAAGACTGAATATCTCAGAAGTGCTCTGGGCACAGGAAGATTTGGAGTTTCTGGCCATTCAGGAATGGGAGCTGAAGATCATCTAGGAAGCTGCTAGACTCTGCTCAGCAACAGGGCAAGGCTCCCTTTGCCTGGGACTATCCAGAAGTACCAGCCGACAGTCCTGAAATCCAGTGTTAATTTTGGCAGCAAATTTCAATTTAGTTTTAAGTCTTAGGACTAAAATGGCATTTTAATTTTAATCCCATTTTAGCCTTCTGCTATTGTTTTAGTTTTAGTAGTATTTAGTCGACTAAATCTCCAGGACATTTTAGTCCATTAAAATGTCCTAAATTTTAGTCAACTAAAATCTCCAGTACATTTTAGTCCACTAAAATCATTTTAGTCGACTAAAACCTAATGGGTGTAGTTAAATTGTATTGCATTATTTAAGCAGTTCTCTGCAATTTCCACACTCATTATATACAGCTGGAGTGAAAAATCTAATATGTTATAATTTATGGTATTGAGGTATGAACATGCACTACAGACCAGTGTTAACCGCTTGAGATCCGCGCTATAGACGAAAGACGTCTACAGCGCGGATCTGAATCTCCGGGTGGACATCCATGGACGTCCGCCCCTTTGCACGCCCCCGGCACGCACTCACAGGAGGCGGTGGCCGCCGCACGCTGCGTGGGCGTGCCCGCGGGTCGGGCGGACTCGATGTCCGCTCCTGACCCGCGATCGCCTGCAGAGCTGTAGAACGGGGAACCGCCAATGTAAACACGGTGGTTCCCCGTTCTGTGAGAGGGGGACAAGCAGATCTACTGATCCCTGTCACTGGGATCAGTTAGATCTGTTATGTCCTGGCCAACCCATCCCCCCCACAGTTAGAACACACCCAGGGAACACTGTTAACCCCTTCACTGCCCCCTGCAGGTTAACCCCTTCACTGCCAATGATATTTACACAGTAACCAGTGGACATTTAAATTTCTGATCGCTGTATAAATGTCATTAGTCCCAAAAAAGTGTCAAAAATGTCCGACATGTCCCCCCCAATATCAAAGTCCTGATAAAAATCGCAGATCGTCGCCATTACTAGTAAAAAAAAAAATAATAATAACAACGCCATAAATCAATTCCCATAGTTTGTAGACGTGATAACTTTTGCGCAAACCAATCAATAAACGCTGATTGCGATTTTTTTACCAAAAATATGTAGAAGAATATAAATCGGCCAAACCCAATGAATAATTTTTTTTTTTTATATTTTTTTTTTGGATATTTATTAGAGCAAAAAGTAAAAAATATTGTTCTTTTTTCAAAATCGTCGCTCTTTGTTTGTTTATAGCACAAAAAATAAAAACCGCAGAGGTGATAAAATACCACCAAAAGAAAGCTCTATTTGTGGAGAAAAAAGGACATCAATTTTGTTTGGCTTCAGAGCATGGTGCTGTTGACCTCTGTATACAACAATCAGCAGCCCTGAATGATTTGTGCAAGGCCACTGACTTTCCAGTTTACTTCCCAGTGGACTAGCTGGCAGCTGGCAGAATGCTGTGGGCCTCTGTACACAACAATCAACTCCTCAGAAGCTCCAGGGAAAGAATGCAATTGGTACCTCACAACTGCAGCATGAGCTGATATTGGTGGATAGAACTGTGGTCTCCACTGACACCAACCCAGCAAAAGAGCTTGCCAAATGGCAGAATGCTTCTGGCCTCTGCCCTGAACTAACAGAAGATGGAATCCCTGTGGCAGTGGAAGGGACTTTGGTCTCCACTGACACAACCCTAGAAAAAGGTCTGGCTTTGGGACAGGCGGATGTCAGCTTTGCTTTGCAAACACTGGGGAATTTTCATCTAGCAAAAGTGGAAGGGACTTCATCATTTTCCACCTGTATACCCCAGAGATGCTGGGCAGTTGGCCCAGATCCCCAACAGCATGATGAAGTGAGCCCAGTCACCCTGTCATCTCTGCAGTTGCTGAAAGGGCTCCAGGGAGAAGGACCAGTCCACACTTCTCCCCTGCAGTGGGTATGTTCTACAAGAGAGGGAGAGGTTGGCTGGCTGTTTGGGACAATGTGTTGGGGCAATGTCTGTCTTTGAAGTCAACCCATTTGGGGTCTCCTTCTGTGTTAGTCTTCTGCCAAAAGGGGAGATGTATGACGGGAGTCACTTTTGGCGGGAGGCTTGTGGAACCCAGCTTACCTTGGAGAGCTCTGGAAACTCCTTGTTTAGCTCCCCTGACCTCTCCTATGTGTAAGTCACCCTGTGTTTATTAGAGGCACAGGGTGACTGAGAATCCCAGTCTGATCTTCACTAATCAGACTCACAGTAAAACCACACCAGACTCAGCATTTCACATTATCCCTGTTATCCAGGGTTCTATATGTGTGGTTTGTGTTGAAAGAATGAAGGGGCTCTTTCACTTGGGACAGTAGTGTTTCTGAACGATATCCCTCAGGAGATATATGGGGATGCATGCATTCCACCTTTCCAACAGCTGGAATATTGTATGAGCTTGGTCTCATAAACTGTTGTAGACTTTTTACTTTTACTTTTATGTGTCAGATGATATACTAATACTAATGGTTTGTGCAAATCTGCAACTTATATAGCTATTGTCCATGCAAAATTGACTGACAGATGTAAACTAATTTTGTTGTTTTTACTTTTTATATGTATGTCACTAACAAGGGATATATATATATATGTTTTAATTTGTTATGTAAAAAGCCAAAAGGTTTTATATATATTTATCATGTAGGTGTACCTTTATAAAGTCCCACAGACATTCATTTTTTTTTGTATTTCTGGATATACCAATATTAAACCTCTTTTTACAAAAGTGCTCAATAAAATAGAAAATACGCACACTCCATCATGTTTTCAGTATATAAAAACAAGTGAATTTATTTAAAGCAAGATGCCCCTGATGAAGTCATTCTAACGTAATGTGTAGGGTGAAGAACTGTAATGGTAGGAGGTGAAATGTGGTGATGCAAGTAGTGGATGAGATTTAGTATATGCCTGGGATCTATACCAGTGGCACTTTGGTGTAGAACACACAAATCTTTGCTTTCAATATTTGGTGCACAATATGAGTGCACTTCAAACTGCCATGTTTATATTTGGATTTTATGATATCCATATCGATATTCACATAAATATGGAAATACACTATTAATAAAAGTATTGGGACACCTGCCTTTACACGAACATGAACTTTAATGGCATCCCAGTCTTAGTCTATATGGTTCAATATTGAGTTGGCTTCCACCCTTCTGGGAGGGCTGTCCACAAGGTTTAGGAGTGTGTCTATGGGAATGTTTGACCATTCTTCCAGAAGTGCGCATACCATTAAAGTTCATGTGTGTGTAAAGGCAGACGTCCCAATACGTTTGGTAATATAATGTATTTTGACATTTTTGCACTATTTTTTTTATGATCTTTCTTTATGAATTTATTGCACACTTAGTATATTGAGTTTAATGATGCATATATGAAATGTTTAAAGGGCTTTAAGAACTTATAATGTTACAGATTATGTTATTTACTAACTTATTGTATACAAATTCACATAGTATAGCATGGCACTTTTGTTATAGGTTTGATCATTTATTCAAGAAATTACCATGTTCTGTATGTATTAAAGCATTTGAAAATCAAGGGTTGATATTTTTCTTACAGATGTCTGCATGACTTAAAGTTACCCTTTCTTTTGTCCATTCATGGAAAAACAAAGTCTGTCCTGAAAGCGTTGACAGAGAGGAGGAAGGAAAACTAAGATTTTAAATCCCGGACCGCTGGAGTGGCTGCCACTAACATTCTACTGTGCCATGCATGAGCAAAGGAAAGAGAATCACATCACAGCAGAAAAGTGCATTGTTTCCAAGCGGCACAGGACCACTTCTTCAGGGATGAGCCCTGGCATGAAGGGGGGGGGGGTATGTGGGAAGTTAGCCTGGGCCAGGGTCAAAAGGGGGTCAATTTGAGGAGCCAGGCTCTTCCCCTACAGCCCTGCCTATTAAATAGGTGAGCTTAGAGAGACAGGCGGTGGTGTTTGTTTAGGAGAGAGCTGTAGCCTGGATCCTGGTAAAAACAAGACTTCATGTCTTGGACTCTCTCCTGGTTGGTAAATCCTCTGTGTGCTACTTTGAACTGTGTTGAATCAAAGCCCTTAATACATGGCAAATAATAAGGCGAATAAGGTGAATACAGCACCGTGATGCCATCACGCCAAAATCGGAAGTAACACTGTTTGGCATTACCCATGAGGTGATGCCAATTTACAATGCATTGAATTTTTCTTCTATGTATTGATGTTTACCATATTAAGTGCACTTTTAAATGTGAGTGCATTTTTTAAAAAAATGTAATGGTTCTTAAGCATTAAATACGATGATGGCATGTATGGTTTATTTTGAGCTGCTTTGGTAAGCGAAGACAGATATTCTATCTGTGGATAATGGTGATTGGATCAAAGGCTGTTGGTAAATCTGAAGAATCCGAGCTGACTGAGGATTAGAACCCAAATTCAGGAGAAGGCATGTTGGGACCCATTTAACACATAGGTCAGTACTGTGAGGTGAGCATTTCGCATGACAAGTGGCAGAGTTTACGTGGTGTCACTGGATTGAAGTGGAGCATGGACTGCACTTATATTGAATTATTATCACATTATACTAAATATATTGATAAAATATAATTATCCATTGTTGGTTGGAGGTTTCCATCACTATTCACTAAAAGTGGTTGTAAAGGCAGAAGGTTTTTTTATCTTAATGCATTCTATGCATTAAGATAAAAAGCCTTCTGTGTGCAGCAGCCCCCCTCAGCCCCCCTAATACTTACCTGAGCCCACCTTGATCCAGCGATGTTGTGCGAGAGACTTGTGCTATACGGGACTCACCCTACTCATTGGCTGAGACAGCAGCAAAGCTTCATTGGCTCCCGCTGCTGTCAATCAAAGTGAGTGAGCCAATTAACCACTTCAGCCCCAGAAGAATTTCGCACTTTAGGACCAGAGCACTTTTTGCGATTCGGCACTGCGTCGCTTTAACTGACAATTGCGCGGTCGTGCGACGTTGTACCTTTTTTCCCACAAATAGAGCTTTCTTTTGGTGGTATTTGATCGCCTCTGCGTCATTTCTTATCGCCGCTATAAACAAAAGAAGAGCGACCATTTTGCATAAAAACCCACATTTCTTACTTTTTGCTAAAATTCAAATCCAAAAAAATATATAAAAAAACATTTTTTTCACCGTTTTTGGCCGAATTATATAATTCCTCATATTTGCGATAAAAAAAATCGCAATCGGCGTTTATTGATTGGTTTGCGCAAAAGTGGCCACGTTTACGGATGATGAGAATTCATTTCTGGGGTTTTTTTTTTTTTTTTTTTTACTAGTAATGGCGGCGATCTGCGATTTTTAGCGATAATGCGATATTGGGGGGGACATGTCGGAACATTTTGACACTTTTTTGGGACCAATGACATTTATTCAGCGATCAGAAATTTAAATGTCCACTGATTACTGTATAAATGTCATTGGCAGTGAAGGGGTTAACCTGGGGGGGAGAGCTAGGGGTTAACTGTGTTCCCTGGGTGTGTTCTTACTGTGGGGGGGTTGGGCTAACATGGGCATGAGAGAGCTAACTGATCCCAGTGACAGGGATCAGTAGATCTCTCATGCCCCACTGACAGGGCGGGGAACCGCCGTGTTTACATCGGCGGTTCCCCGTTCTTTCCCTGTAGCCGCTCATCGCGGCTCGCCGGCGGACATCGGGTCCGCCCGAGCCGCGGGCACACTCCCCAGGAGTGCGGCGGGTGCGCGCGCGCGCCCCCTGGTGGCCAAATGCGAATCGCCGCTTATTTACGGCGATTCGCGCAGGGCTCCCCGACTGCCGCCGTGAAAAGAGAGAAAGGGGGCAGGGGTGGGCTGCAACTCCTTGTCTGAATGGACACAGGGAGCTGCAGCTTGGTTCAGGTGCCCCCATAGCAAGCTGTGGGGGCCAGCAACAGGAGGGAGGAGCCAGGAGCGCTGACAAGGGACTCGAGAAAAGGAGGATCTGGGCTGCTCTGTGCAAAACCACTGCACAGAGGAGGTAAGTATGGCATGTTTATTATTTTTAACCAAAAAAAAGAGACTTTACAATCACTTTAAGCTTTTTATATGGGTTTTTACCTTTGTTATTCAACAAATTGTTTATTCTTTGCAGATGTTTATTTCTCACAAAGGTATAGAGGTTGTAGCTGGAGGGTTCCACCATCACTTATAAACGTTGAGATGGTTTCACCCCTTCACGACCGCACCATAGCCAAATGAAGGCAACAGCATGTCCACACATTGGATCGGCACTGATCTGTGATTGGGGTAAAGAGCCAATCACAGTGGCTCTTTACCATGTAACCAACTGTATCCAATCACAGTTGATCACAGTGTAAACAGGATTTGACAGTTATCAGCTGACAGTGCGATAACCTGCAAATCCACACAGGGGATATCTACACTGATTATTAGTGTCCTGATTAGCAGTGCAGCCCCAACAGTGCCCACCAGTGCTGGCAATCAGTGCACATCAGTGCTGCCTGTCAGTGCCTATCAGTGATGCCTATCAGTGTCACCTATCCGTGCCCATCTGTGCCACCTATCAGTGCTGCCTATCAGTACCTTCTATCAGTGCCCATCATTGCCGTCTATCAGTGCTTATCAGTGCCACATATCAGTGCAGCCTCATCAGTGCAGCCTCATCAGTGCCTCCTCATCAGTGCCGACTCATCAGTGTTGCCTCATCAGTGCAGTCTATCAGTGCCCATCAGTACAGTGTGGTATGATCGCGCTATTGTCATTCAAAGTGTGACAGCGATGAAAGCTGAAAATTTTCCTAGGCAGGAGGGGGTGAAAGTGCCCAGTAGGCAAGTAGTTAATATTATTTTATTTGTTAGTTATTCATTATATATTCACTTAGGGTATATGTAATGTTCACTTATTATATTGTGTTGTTCTGCTCTTTATTTGTTTATATTACTACTATTGGTGTGGGAACACAGAGCAGTGTTCAGCAGCAACTGAAATTAGTAATGGAATTGTTATTTATCACGATCACAGGATAGAAGAGTGGTGGTTTGCCTTGATATTACTCAACTGTTTTTGTGTTTGCTGAAAAAGAAAGCTGATTTTAAGTTTATAGAACTGCGTTGCGGGGGTTTGTTTTTCCCCTGATCCCAACACAATATACTTAGCACTTAGGATATAAATATAACTTGGCGATAGCAATGTAATATAAATATCTGTGAAAAACACTGTCATAAAGCAAATTATAAACTTACAAAAGCGCACCAGCACTATCATTATATTGTGTAGATAAAACCATATCCTTAAAAATTACATTTACTTAAAGGCACCCTGTATTGAGGAAAAAAACACTGCTTTTAGAAATGCTAGTTGCCTAGTTGATGCAGAAGCCTCACTATTTTGAGTCACTGACTTGGAACAAGTATGTAGATGAAGAGTTCTGGCTTTCCTTTAGTTTTTTTGTTGCATGCTCGTTCTAGGTCAGTGATTCAGCGATTATTGAGACCAGAGCTGCTCAGTCAACAATGAACTTCTGTATTTTTCTTAGAACAGATTGAACTTAACTGCTTCCCGACCGCGCGCCGTCTTTTCACGGCGGCAGTCAGGGAGCCCTGCGCGAATCGCCGTAAATAAGCGGCGATTCACATTTGGCCACCAGGGGGCGCGCGCGCCCCCGCCGCACTCCTGGGGAGTGTGCCCGCGGCTCGAGCGGACCCGATGTCCGCCGGCGAGCCGCGATGAGCGGCTACAGGGAAAAGAACGGGGAACCGCCGATGTAAACACGGCGGTTCCCCGCCCTGTCAGTGGGGCATGAGAGATCTACTGATCCCTGTCACTGGGATCAGTTAGATCTCTCATGCCCATGTTAGCCCAACCCCCCCACAGTAAGAACACACCCAGGGAACACTATTAACCCCTAGATCGCCCCCTGCAGGTTAACCCCTTCACTGCCAATGACATTTATACAGTAATCAGTGGACATTTAAATTTCTGATCGCTGAATAAATGTCATTGGTCCCAAAAAAGTGTCAAAATGGTCCGACATGTCCCCCCCAATATCGCAGTACCGCTAAAAATCGCAGATCGCCGCCATTACTAGTAAAAAATAAAAAAAAAAAAAAACCCCAGAAATTAATTCTCACCATCCGTAAACGCGGCCACTTTTGCGCAAACCAATCAATAAACGCCGATTGCGATTTTTTTATCGCAAATATGAGGAATTATATAAATCGGCCAAAAACGGTGAAAAAAAATGTTTTTTTATATTTTTTTTTTTGATTTGAATTTTAGCAAAAAGTAAGAAATTTGGGTTTTTTTGCAAAATGGTCGCTCTTCTTTTGTTTATAGCGGCGATAAGAAATGACGCAGAGGCGATCAAATACCACCAAAAGAAAGCTCTATTTGTGGGGAAAAAAGGACGCAAATTTTGTTTGGGTACAACGTTGCACGACCGCGCAATTGTCAGTCAAAGCGACGCAGCGCCGAATCGTAAAAAGTGCTCTGGTCCTAAAGCTGCAAAACCTTCCGGTTGGTAAGTGGTTAAATGATCCAGACAAATGATGGTGTAAGTAAATTGTTTTATACAGCAAATACATACCCACAACATAATTCAGGACATTCCAGCCGCCAAATGCAAACATGCCCTGGTAAAAGGCTTCTCCGATCTGTGATATGTTAGGGACATTTCCCTCGAATGCCCTATGAAAGTTTTGTGTCTTGCCCATTCCCAACTGGACAATTCCACATAAGGCAATGACACCGAGAGCAGCCATCTTCAGCACTGTGAAAACATTCTGTGCTACAATAGCCCACTTTGTGCTCATACAGTTAATGATCCCTACAATTAAAATCACTGAGATAGCTGTGGCTTTTTTGACGGCTTCTGGTGAAGAGCATCCTGGGAAAAATGGCTGCGTAGTGTATTCCGCAAACATCAATGCTTGGACAGTTATGACTGCTGGCCTGAGGAAAATAGCGGAGGTCCATAAGAAAATGTATGCAGGAATGGAGCCAAGGCCTCTTTTTATATAATAATATTCCCCACCAGATGATGGAAAGGTAGTTCCCAATTCAGCATAACACAGTGCTCCAATCATTGATATTATCCCACACACTGTCCATATCACCAGTGAAACTCCAACATTTAGCTGTGAGAGGAGCAAGACGGCCCCCGGAGAGACAAAAATTCCAGTGCCCAAGATGACCGCAAAGATGAAATTAACAGCACTGAAGAATCCAATAGTCCTTTTCAGGACAATCTTCTGCTCCGCGGTGTTCAGCTGCTCATCCATTGTCCCTTACATTCTTCTGTCACTTTCAATATAACTGCGTCTGTTGTGTTTATATTGGCACGGCACATTTAATTTTGCAATGCAAGTGTTTAAACAATAACATTTACCCTGTACTTTGCTCATTGCATACTGTGATTAGGTATGAATATTTTATCAATGTAGCACACCAATCTGGTATCATTTACTGTATTAGGCCTGTTGCACAGGAACGTAAGAATTTACTGATATTTATACTTGTTGACAAAAAGATCCTGAGTAAAATGTTTTATAAAGACCCTGCGTAAACGTGTGTAAAGTAGCGCAAAGTTGCGTAGGCGTACACAAGCATAATTCTTCTTCATTGCCAGTATTGCAATATACATGTGTATATATATATATATATATATATACGCACATAAACATGCATATAATCAAAGGCTACAACCCAAGAATATGGATTTCTATATGAAATATGCATTTATTTCTGCTGTTTTATGTCTTTTCCAATGCAGATATGACTTTGTTATTGTTTGTGGCTGAACGTGTCTGTACACTGTCTTAATCGAACAATAAAATCTTTATGGAAGAAAAAAAAACATGTATATAGGCTCATAAACATGCGTACATACCTAAAATACTGAACGTAAAGTTTTCTATTTCCGTTTTACGGCTCTGTACTCATTGCTCTATTATTCATACCTCCCAACTGTCACGGATTCTGCGGGACAGCCCCGCATCTTGAGATATGTCCCGCAGTCCCGCTCAACTAAGCAGTTTTGCGCGTTGCCTCCCCTGCCGCTCACTTATCTCCCACACACTCTTCTCCTGCACATCAGATACAAGTCAGGAGAAATGACAACCGTTTGTTTCTCGCTATCTTTATCACTTTTTGCCCCCAAATCTTAATCCCTGAAGCCGATCTTATGCCAGCCAGAAGTGGAACCCTCCGATCCAGCCGTGCAATACAGCCCTGTCTCTCAGTATCACACCCGACCCTGGTCATTTTCAATTTTGAGCGCCAACATCCAGTGCCCGACTTGCAGGTTCTCTTTTATCTGACAGGTAGGTGATTGCTCTGCTCCCACTGCACCTACACACCTTCTCCTCACTGCACGCTCTCCTCTCAGTCCAGCTCATATGATTTCCTCCTTCCCCACAACTGACAGCTCTGCTACTCCTCTCTCTCCCTGCAATCAGTGACTTTAGTTCTGCAGCTCTGATTCCAGCTCTCCTCCCCTGCTGGCTGCATCTCCGATCCTGATACACATCTCCCTCTTCCAGGCATAAATCACTCCTGTCCTGACACACCAGACCTCCATTCTCCCTCCACCAGATGCCTGCTCCCTCTCCCCAATGACAAGCAGTTTGGTTCAGTCACAAGCCTTCTCCCTGTCTCCACCAGTAGTTCATACCAGACTCCTCCATTCTCCAGATACTTCCCCCATCCACAGCCCAACTCCCTCCACTTTGCACTGCAATCCAGCCTGCAGTATCTCCTTCTTAGCTGTCTGCAATCTAGGTTTAGGATCCCTGTCTATTGAAACAAGGATGTAAAGGGAGACTCTGATGAGACAAGGAGACTCTGATGGGACAGGGGGACTCTGATGGGACAGGGAGACTCTGATGGGACAGGGGGACTCCGATGGGACAGGGGGACTCTGATGGGACAGGGAGACTCTGATGGGACAGGGAAACTCAGTTGGGACAGGGGGACTTCCGATGGGACAGGGAGACTATGATGGGACAGGGGGACTCTGGTGGGACAAGGGGACTCCGATGGGACAGGGAGACTCTGATGGGACAAGGGGACTCTGATGGGACAGGGGGACTCTGGTGGGACAGGGGGACTCTGATGGGACAGGGAGACTCTGATGGGACAGGGGGACTCTGATGGGACAGGGGGACTCTGATGGAACAGGAAGACTCCGATGGGACAGGGGGACTCTGATGGGACAGGGGGACTCTGAAGGGATAGGGAGACGCTGATGGAATAGGGAGACTCTGATGGGACAGAAATACTCTGATGGGGCAGGGAGACTCTGGTGGGACAGGGGGACTCTGGTGGGACAGAGGGACTCTGATGGGACAGGGAGAGTCTGATGGGACAGGGAGACTCTGGTGGGACAGGGGGACTCTGATTGGACAGGGGGGCTCTGATGGGACAGGGAGACTCTGGTGGGACAGGGAGACTCTGATGAGACAGGTGCTGTGCCAGTGTATGCACCGTTGTCACAGGCTGGAGCAGGTAGCAGTGGGGGCATTTATTGACATGCAGAATCTGACGATCAGATTCCTGCTCCACGCTTTGCTGATCATTGGATAATGCCTCCAACGATCTGCGCATGCGCAGTGTTGACGTCACGCTAGCTGATCGGCAGATCATCTGGAGTGACGTCACTACTGCGCATGCGCAGATCAGCTGAATCATTAACTGACAATCTGCACTATTTGACAGAAAACCCCTACTCTAGATGAAGGAGAACAGGGGCACCTTTGGAAAGCAGCATTGTCAATCTGGGGGAGGGGAGTGTTAGATGGATAAGCAGATTTAAATACACCATCACTTTAGAAGCAGTTGCAGCATACAGATGTTTTCTTTTAAGGATAAAGGTTTTACATAAATAAATAAAAGCTGATAATTGTAAGCACACATGTCAATGGTAAATGGTTTGTCTCAACACCCTAACGGATTCATCTGCAGAACAGCTTGTTCTTTTAAAAAAACAAAACACATTCTGGTCAGATCACCAGGTGAAAATAGAAGAAAGCCCAAAAAAGAAATGAATGCAGCCATCACATCTAAGAATTGGTAAGGTGAAATATAATAAATGTTTGCTTGTGGGTTTAATACTGCTTTAGACTCTATTTAACCACCTGAATACAGGCGGTCCCCTAGTTACAAACATCCGACTTACAAACGGAGGGAGACAACAGGAAGTGAGAGAAAATCTCCCCCTAGGAAGGGGAATTCACTCCTGTATGAGCTATTATGGGAAAAAGGGGTCCCCACTGATGCTTTATCACCAAACATTGTTTCCACAACAACCCAAAATTTTCAAAATCCAATTATCATTGGGACAGGAAGTGAGGTGAAATCTTCTAAACAGAAACATAGACAGCAAAACAAACATTACAGGGGTCTTACCCCTTCCCTGTGCTATCCAAAAAGCTTAAAACATTTTTTTGGCTGAAGCTACACTTAAAAAACGTACCTGTTCCCACTTACAAACAAATTCAACTTAAGAACAAACCTACAGTCCCTATCTCGTTTGTAACCCGGGGACCACCTGTATTCAGCACATTTTAGCCACACTCCTTTTTTGTTGCGGTGCGCTCTTCATGTCTTTTCCACCCCTAGGTGTCCCTCATTCCCATGTTCCAAAGTTGGGAGGTATGTAATCTTTATGCAGCTGTGTGTATGGTTCCATTGACTACAATGCATCTCTATCCAGATCAGTAAAAAGTGGGATGTTTTTTTACTCCTGTGTGCAGGAGTAATATGTCCAGCAGTTGTACAAGTAATATGTCCAGCAGTTGTACACGTTCCTGAATTAAAAAGGGCCTTGCCCTTTTTAATTCAGGAACTTGTACAACTGCTGGACATATTTAATAAATTAGTACAAAGAAAGAAAACTGTGTGTAAAGTGCAGTAATTCATAGCAAGCATCCAGATTTCAGTCCTTTCATTGCTTCAGTCAACCACAGTAGTGAAAGATTGCCGATTGGCCTAATCTTATCAGTCTGTTCTGTATATGCCTCTATTATTCTATTTTCACATCTTCGTATTTCTTGTATGGGTAATTTGAAATGTTGTATGGTAATATAATCCTTTTAGCACTTAAAAACAGAAGAGAAGCAATAAATCAGAGCAATGCTGATGTGCAAGCGCAGGTACCCATAGCAACCATCACATGTAAGCTGACATTTTATTGGTTGCTTTGAGTTACTGCCCTCTGCACACCATTGTTAACACATAAACTGTTAGGCTCCATGCACACTGTATCTGATAAACGACCGTTATCGGTCGTTTGGGCGTTTTTTTTAACAGCCCAAAAACGCCACTTTATGTTATCCTATGTGTTCATGCACACATGGACGTTAATTGTCGTTTAACAGCAGTGGTGTTTTTGGGCTGCTATCTGAATGCCCTGAATTAGCATTCAAAAGTTGTTCTTCTGACCAAAATAAATGCTAAACGCTGATTAACGCTCATAAACACCGGTAAACCGCTGTTTATCGGCATCCGGCGGTTTTTGTAGTCAATGGAAGCTAATGAAGTAAAAAAAAAAAAACGCCCAAAAATGCAGACAACGATAAACGCTGCTTACAAAATGTTGCAAAAGAACGTTTTCTAAGCAGCGTCTCCTGCTCGACGCCCAGAGAGCCAAGATAGCATCCAGTGTGCATGGAGCCTTATAATAAGCCTGAAAGTGCATTGAACTTTTATTTAGGCCAGTATGGCATTGGTAATCCAGTAGAGAAAAGGCTGCAGAACAGTACCAGATCCCAGGAAGGACTGGCCACAAATGTGAGTCGATTTTATTTAAAAAAAAATATATATATATATATATATTATACAAAACAAGAAGAGTTACTTTTGATACAGAGTGCTGTGTTATGAAGTCAAAAATAAAATGCAAAATCCCGCGCTCACTTCCTAAGTAAAGAGCAGTATAAAACATGGATATTGAATGTCTTAGTAGCTTCAGCAGCTCGCAAAACAACAGATCAAATTGTCCAGAAAATTGTTTCAAAACAGATGCAGCGCCAAAGAAAAAAGAGAATTATGAGTATAAAGTTCTATTTTTAGAAAAACTGGAAAAGTCCAGGTAACACACTCTTAGAAATGTGAGCACCTTTCACTGGATCAAACTCTAGGTGCTCCGGATCAATAGTTCGTATTATTTGCCAAGTACTCCTGGAACCTGCATATATATATTGTTCGACAGATGATGGCTTTGGAGCCGAAACGCGTAGGGTTCCCAGACTCCTTCTGTCACATTGATTTTACTATAGAGCTCTTTTATATCTGTCTACAAGTGAGTATTTGTAATCCCTTTGTTTAAAATAAATTTTACAAACGGCATTACACGATTGCGGATCTTTCCCTTTTTCAAATATCTGTGGTGAGCGTTGGACGAGCCTCTGAAGTGTTGTCGTGAGGAACTGGAGTAACCTACCTGAGCAGGAATCTCCACCCACCCCCCCCCCCCGGCAGTGGTCACCCACGCAACGACCACCCAAGTTGGATTTGATTCCCGCGTATTATCTACCAGAATCTGGTAAGCACACATCCATCACTTGATAATTGGATTTCTGTCGAACAATATATATATGCAGGTTCCAGGAGTACTTGGCAAATAATACGGACTATTGATCCGGAGCACCTAGAGTTTGATCCAGTGAAAGGTGCTCACATTTCTAAGAGTGTGTTACCTGGACTTTTCCAGTTTTTCTAAAAATAGAACTTTATACTCATAATTCTCTCTTTTCTTTGGCGCTGCATCTGTGTTGAAACAATGCTGTGTTATGAAGTCTGTTTAAAAACCAATGGAACGGCTGTAGCATGGTCCTACCGCTGCTTAAGGCTGGGTTCACACCATTGTGAATTGGATGCGGGTTTCCACATCCAATCCGCATGTCAGGAGATTGTGACCAGCTCTCTATGGAGCCGGTTCACACATATCCGGAGTGGCTCGGATTCCTGTGGGTCTTCTGGTCCGTTTTATGTCCGAATTCAGCCACAAATTCGAGCTGAAATCGGACCTGAAACAGTGAACAGGGACGTACTGGACTCCGTGCTTCAGTGTGAACCCAGCCTCAAGCTCTACTTTGGGAATTACAAAGAACTACACCTTCCACTGCAAAGATTAAAAGCCTGTTTACACTTGGGGTAGAGTAGGAAGCAATAATACTTACAGTACCTAATTTCTTGCTCCAGCAGACACCCTACATCTCTGTAAGTAGTACCCTTAAAGCTTGCATTATGATGTCATCAACTACAATGTAGGGAGAATGACAAGGGACTGGCCACAACTATCAGGGGTTCTTGAACCAGGGCCGTAAGAGAGGTTGCCCCCGCATAAGCCAGACTCAACCACCAGGCACGTGACACCTTCCCCCAGACATTCCAAGTTGGGGCTCCTTACCATACTTCAGAAAAGTGACACCTCCTCTTCCATCCCCTTTTCCAGAGTCTTCTAGAAACAAAGGGGAGGAGTATCCAAGGGGAGTTCCTCCAGCTCTCCCTGGGCCACTCCCCTGCCCAGATCAAAACATTCAGGCCTGCACTTTCTGTCAGGCCTGACTAAATTTGCCTCCCCTAGCAAAAATCAACTATCACTATGGGGGCGCTACACTAGGTAGTTGGGCTTTAGAAAAAAAAAAAGCACAGCTCTGCTTTAAAAAGTGCATTGTGCTCAGCTGACTTTAGGAGTGTGAAGCTAGTAAAGCACAATAATGATTAAAGAGAAAGTAAACCCAGATGGGGTTTACTTCCTCTACATTCCCCAGCAAAGTAGATGGAAAATGGGCTACTATGCATTGCATAGTAGCCCATTATGTGTCACTTAACTGCAAATGAAGCCACATCCAGCGCTGTCCCCTGTGCTGGCAGTGTCCATCTTCAGCCCCTCTTCCTTCCGGAGCCGCAATATCCGGCTCTGTGACTGCCCTGAGTCGCGTGACGTCACTCCCGCGCATGCGCGTGGAAGCCACCAGTCACGGCACGATCACAGTGAAGAAACGGCACGGAGACCATTTCTTTACTGCGCATTTTGCAAAATGACGTCGGCACAGCTATTACAGGTGAACCGTAGAGGTTTAGGAGATATGCAGGGCACCTACAGGTAAGCCTTATTATAGGCTTACCTGTATGTTAAAGTGGTTGTCACAGGTTGTACAGGTGCTGTAAAAAAAAGCCAAAAGAAGAGCTCAGTCACATGAGCTGTTAGTCACATAACCGACTCTTTGTTACATAACCAACTTTATTGCATACACTGAATTCTCTCTGCCGTGGTAAGCTAGGCTATTGCAGGAGAGCATGTAAATCACATGCATTCCCCCACCAGCAGATGCATGGGGGTGGGTGACATTAATTCTTAATGGCACCCCCCCCCCCGCATCAGAAAACGTGGCATCATGTTTTCAAAAAAGGGTCATTAACTTTCAAATGATTCAAATGATTGGGCTGCTGTGCCCGCACAAACATGAGCCATACTACCCATAATAGTGTGACGCTAGCCTTAAGCAGAGAGAACTCTGCAGGATACCACAGGCTTCGCATGTCACGAATGAAATGCAGTAGCACGGTGAGTATAGCAGAGATATCTGACCTTCATTATAAATGAGCCCCTTTATTTAGTGTTATGTGTACAACTGATTTAAGGAGACCCAAGCCATATTTATTACTGGCTCTTCGCACAGTACAGTTGAGTCCTGTTAGGCTATAGGACTGATATATGTGGAATAACACTAATATAAAATCTTCAGAAAGATGCTTATTTGAAAATGCAGTATGCAGTAACCAATGAGACATCAAAAGATTAACCACTTGAAGACCAGGCCTTTTCTGGACCTTTTTGTTTAAAAGTTTAAGGCTAGGTTCACACTGCTGCGGTGCGAATTTTCTGCGAATTGAATACGATTGCGATGCGAGTTTTTTCAGTTCAGACACAAGTGCGATTTCTACATGTGTTGGTGCGAATCTACTGCAAAGCTGTAGCTGGAGTTGGAGGGAGAAGCTATCGCAGTGATGTGAATGGGAGATTGTGTTTTCAATCCGTGTTTTATTGTAGTCTATGGAGCTGAATTTGCAACGCACAGCATCGCACACAGATCAAACTCGTACAGGACCCTTTTTCTTCACGGATTAGATTCGCAACGCATCAGTGTGAACTGCACTGGTAGAACACTATGTTATTGGAGATGACTTGCGAATCTAATCTATCGTAACGCAATCTATTCGCAGTACAGTTTGCAGCAGTGTGAACCTAGCCTAAATCAGTATTTTTTGCTAGAAAATTACTTAGAACCCCCAAACATTATATATATATTTTAGCAGAGATCCTAGGGAATAACATGGCTATCATTTAAATATTTTGTGTCACACAGTATTTGCGCAGTGGCCTTTCAAATTATTATTATTATACAGGATTTCTATAGCGCCAACAGTGTGCGCAGCACTTTACAATAAAGAAGGGACACAGTACAATTACAATACAGTTCAATACAGAAGGAATAGGAGGGCCCTGCTCGTGGAGCTTACAATCTAAAGAATCGAAATGCAATTGTTTTTGGAAATAATACATTTTAATGAATTTAAAAAAAAAGGCAATAATTACCCCAATTTTTTATACAATTTGAAAGATGAGGTTATGCTGAGTAAATAGATACCTAACATGTAATGATTTCAGATTGCGCATGCTCGTGGAATGGTGAAAATGTCTACAGGTTACTTGTTTAGAGTTACAGAGGAGGTCTTGCACTAGAATCATTACTCTCACTCTAACGATCGCGGTGATACCTTTCATGTGTGGTTTGAACACCGCTCACATATGCGTTCATTTCTTGTTTGTTTTGCTTTTTTTTTTTTTTGATCACTTTTATTCCTATTACATGGTATGCAAACATCCCTTGTAATAGAAATAAGAATGACAGGTCCTCTTTATTGAAAGATCTGGGGTCGAAAGGACCCCAAATCTCTCATTTACTTTTAAAAACAAAAGAAAAAAAATATATATTTTTTTTTAACTTTTTGTTTTAACCACTTCAGCCCTGGAAGGTTTTACCCTCTTAATGACCAGGCCATTTTTTGCGACACTATAACCACTTCAGCCCCGGAAGGATTTCCATCTTTAGGACCGGAGCCCTTTTTGAGATTCGGCACTGCGTCGCTTTAACTGAAAATTGCGCGGTCGTGTGACGTTGTACCCAAACGAAATTTGTGTCCTTTTTTTCCCACAAACAGAGCTTTCTTTTGGTGGTATTTGATCACCTCTGTGTCATTTCTGATCGCCGCTATAAACAAAATAAGAGCGACAATTTTGCAAAAAAACCCAAATTTCTTACTTTTTGCTAGAATACAAATCAAAAAAAAAAATATAAAAAAATTTTTTTTCACCGTTTTTGGCCGATTTATATTCTTCCTCATATTTGCGATAAAAAAAATCACAATCGGCGTTTATTGATTGGTTTGCGCAAAAGTGGTCGCGTTTACGGATGATGAGAATTCATTTTTGTTTTTTTTTGTTTTTTTTTATACTGCGATATTTCAGCGGACATGTCGGACTATTTTGACACTTTTTTGGGACCATTGGCATTTATACAGCGATCAGTGCTATAAAAATGCACTGATTACTGTGTAAATGTCATTGGCAGTGAAGGGGTTAACCTGCAGGGGGCGCTCTAAGGGTTAAGTATGTTCCCTGGGCGTGTTCTAACTGTATGGGGACTGCACTATCTGGGGAAGGGAAGTGGTCACAGCCTTCGTATAGAGGAAGGCTGTGATCACAGCCCTTCCCCCTTCACACAGAGCGGAGGTCCATGTTTACATACACGGACCTCCATTCCTCCGCTCGGGGGGGTCATTGCGGGTAGCCGGCGGCAATCGAAGCCGCCGCACCCGCTCCCTGGCCCTCCCCGAACACAGTGAGCGTGCGGGCGCGCCTCCGGCGGCGCGCGCGCGCTCACTAAGCTCGATCCCGCAGCCGCTGTCGTATGATGGCGTTTTGCGGGAACGAACCACTTTGCCGCCGTCAAATGCCGATCGGCGGTCGGCAAGTGGTTAACTGACAATTGCGCGGTCGTGCGAAATTGTACCCAAACAAAAATGTATATCCTTTTTTCCCCACAAATAGAGCTTTCTTTTGGTGTTCTTTAGTCACCTCTGTGGTTTTTATTTTTTGTGCAGTAAAAAAAAAAAAGCATACATTTTGAAAAAAAACAATATTTTTTTTACTTTCTACTATAATACATATCCAAAGAAAATATAAAAAAATGATTTATTCATCAGTTTAGGCCAATATATATTCTTCTAAATATTTTTGGTGAAAAAAATCGCAATAAGCGTATATTGATTGGTTTGAGCAAAAGTTAGTGTCTACAAAATAGGGGATAGATTTATGGACTTTTATTTTTTCTGGCAATGGTGGCGATCTACGATTTTTAGTAGGACTGCGACATTGCAGCGGACAAATCTGACCCTATGTGACACTTTTTTGGGGGCCGGTGACATTATTACGTTGATCAGTGCTATAAAAATGCACTGATCAATGTATAAATGACACTGGTAGGGCAGAGGTTAACACTAGGAGGCAATCAAGGTCTTAACTGTGGCGAGCATCTAACAGCTGCATCAGAGCTAACTCCCGGCTTTACCAATCTGCTAGGTAAGCGCAGGAACTACCAGGAAGATGGGGTTGAGGGCCCCCCCTCCCGATGCTTCTAAAAGTGATCCTGCATCGAATTCTGCCCACGGGACCACTTTTATGTGAAAGAGAGTCGACCATAGTAAAAAACAATACCGGGTTTATGGCAGCTATCTGCTGCCATAGCACGGGTATTTCACGCCAAAATAATGACATATTTTTGTGATCTGCCGGCCACATACTAATATATGTTTGATAGGTGATGGGTCTTTATTATCCTTTAGCAAAGTATTTAAACAGCCTGAAAAGTCACAGAAAGCACTGACTAATAGAGGCATGCATGCGCCTCCTAGCGTAAGATGTTAGGTAAATTTGATTTTTGGCTCCTCCTGTAATCAAGATAGCAGTGATTGTTTGGTCTGGTCTGTTTAGGGTTTCACGGGCTCGGAGTTTGGTTGTTTCCCCCTGCCTCTAGGATACATTTCTAGAGCTTAGGGAGGGAGAATTCAAACAACCTGCCTGAATATTGCCAGTGCATCCAGAAACAGCAGAGTTTTGGCAGGAAAACACTTGATGCTTAAACGATAGTGTTTGAGCATTAATTAATTTCATTGGACAGAATAAATTATTTATTTAATCTGGGGCTCTGTATACTCCTATCTGGGGCTCTGTATACTGCTATCTGGGGCCCTGTATACACCCAATTTGATGGCTCTGTATACTCCTATCTGGGGCTCTGTATACTACTATCTGGCGCTCTGTATACTCCTATCTGGGGCTCTGTATACTCCTATCTGGGGCTCTGTATACCCCTATCTGGGGCTCTGTATACCCCTATTTGGGGCTCTGTATACTCCTATCTGGGGCTCTGTATACCGCTATCTGGGGCTCTGTATACTGTGATCTGGGGCTCTGTATACTGCTATCTGGGGCTCTGTATACTCCTATCTGGGGCTCTGTATACTGCTATCTGGGGCTCTGTACACCCCTGTCTGGTGGCTCTGTATACTCCTATCTGGGACACTATATACTCCTATCTGGTAGCTCTGTATACCCTTTCTGGGGCTCTGTATACTCCTATCTGGTGGCTCTTTATACCCCTATCTGGTGGCTCTGTATACCCCTATCTGGTGACTCTGTATACCCCAATCTGGTGATGTGTATACCCTATCTGGTGACTCTGTATACCCCTATCTGGTGATGCTGTATACCCTATCTCTGATGCTGTATACCCTATCTGGTGATGCTGGGCTGTATACTCCTGACACAATGGGTGGAAACTATAAGGGATGGGCTTATGAGAAGTGGGAGGGGCCAAAAAGGAAGGCCGGGGTCTGCCCCCCATCCCAAAATTTCACCAGCCGCCCAATCACAGTGGCTCTTTACCACATGATCAGCTGTGGCCTGCCTGGGACTAGGCTGGCTGTGGCCTGCCTGGGACTGGGCTGGCTGGGGCCTGCCTGGGACTGGGCTGGGGCTTGTCTGGGATTGGGCTGGGGCCTGCCTGCTAGGACTGGGCTGGGGTCTGCCTGAGACTGGGCTGGGGCTGACTGTGGCCTGCCTGAGACTGGGCTGGGGCCTGACTGGGCTGTAGCCTGGCTGGGCTGGGGCCTGATTGAGACTGGGCTAGGACCTGACTGGGCTGGGGCTGGCTGTGGCCTGCCTAGGACTAGGCTGGGGCCAGCCTGCTGGGACTGGGCTGGGGCCTGGCTGCTGGGGCTGGCCTGGGGCCTGGCTGCTGGGACTGGGCTAGGACCTGACTGAGCTGGGGCTGGCTGTGGCTGGGGCCTGCCTGGGACTGAGCTGGGGCCTGCCTGCTGGGACTGGGGCCTGGCTGCTGAGACTGGGCTAGGACCTGAATGGGCTGGGGCTTGTTGTGGCTGTGGCCTGCCTGGGACTGGGCTGGCTGTGGCCTGCCTGGGACTGGGCTGGCTGTGGCCTGCCTGGGACTGGGCTGGGGCCTGCCTGCTAGGACTGGGCTGGGGCTGACTGTGGTCTGCCTGAGACTGGGGCTGACTGTGGCCTGCCTGGGAATGGGCTGGGGCCTGACTGGGCTGTGGACTGACTGGGCTGTGGCCTGGCTGGGCTGGGGCCTGACTGGGCTGTGGCCTGGCTGGGCTGGGGCCTGATTGAGACTGGGCTAGGACCTGACTGGGCTGGGGCTGGCTGGGACTGGCTGTGGCTGGGGCCTGCCTAGGACTAGGCTGGGGCCAGCCTGCTGGGACTGGGATGGGGCCTGGCTGCTGGGACTGGCCTGGGGCCTGGCTGCTGGGACTGGGCTAGGACCTGACTTGGCTGGCTGTTGCTGGGGTCTGCCTGGGACTGGGGCCTGACTGCTAGGACTGCGCTGGGGCCTGGTTGCTGGGACTGGGCTGGGGCCCACCTGGGACTGGGCTGGGGCTGGCTGCCTGGGTAGGACAGGGCTGTGGCCTGCCTGGGACCAGGCTGACTGTGGCTGAGTGCTGCCTGGGAGTCTGGGCTGGGGCCTGCCTGGGGCAGTGGTGGTGGGACCCTCTGCTGGGGTGATAGAGAACTTCCATGATCTATTTCATCCACCTGTCACCAACGGACCAGGCGCAGGCACAGAAAGACACACAGAATCTCAGTCTCACCACCAGTCACCACCGCCACTGCGTCCCGTTCTTCTCTCCCGTCAGCGATGAGTGCCACTGCCACCGCAAGTAAGTCAGTCAGTCTCTCTCCCTCCTGACTCAGTCCCATGCTCACTCACCCTGCTGTCACACTCCTCCACACAGGTCGGTCGGTGACGTCTCCTCTTCCAGGCCAGCCCCTCCCTCAGGCAGCTAAAAGTCAGAGAGAGATCTGATCACTCTGCACTGTCAGGAGGAGGAGTGGGCGGCGCTGCGCACCCGGCCTGGCTGCACCAGTCACAGTAGGTAGCACACGCATTAGGCCTAGGAGAAGACGTCAGAACGGTATACTAAAGAAAAAAGTCTGAGGCGGCCGCGGACACCTCAAGCTGCGGTGGAGGACACTGGTGTCCGGGAGCGGACACCTTGCAGATCCCTGATCATGAGTTGTAGATATAGTCATTTTTAGCAGGGGTTCCCTGAGACGAGAAAGTTATTTCAAGGGTTCCTTTGGGTTGAAAAGGTTGAGAAAGGCTGGTCTATAGGTAGATATAGAGAAAGCCATCACTCTCCACCATACAAGAACTCACACCAAACAGTTTCTATTTTTTCCTCTGCTAGTGATTTTTCATTAAGCTTTATATTGTTTTTCACCTCTGTGTGTGCAGATCAATGTAACTCCAAAGCACCCAACGTCAATCTACCTTAACAGCAAACCAAACCACTCAATCCAGACTAATAATATACAAGTCATTCTGTGACTTCAATGATTTTAGCCTGGAGTTTTGTATATAGATGAAGCAATTTTGTGGATCAAAAAGCAGCACGCTTTTCATGTTGGATGTAAATGCAGTGCACGCTGTTGGATTTTACTCTTGGATAAACAGAGAGCATAGCTACAGATCCCACAAAAATGCAGAATACAGCGTGAGTTACAGAACCCATTTATTGAAGATAAATCAGCACATCACTCCACAGCCATTTCATTATTTACATAGAAAACATGCTCATTTTAAGTTTTAGATAAGTGCAAATTAAAGAGGATCACACTGGTTTGTGTAAAAAAAAGACGAAAAAGGAAAAAAGGTTATAAACAGCATTTAATGTACTCAGGAAAAGCAGAAACAATTTGCTTTCTCATGCGTGTGGTGAGGGGTGCTTTGTAAATACAAGGGTGATTTTCAAATATAGGGATAGAGTAAGCAGGGCCACCAGCAGGCCCCATCTAGTCAACGGGGAAGGGGGGGGGGGCTGGGCCTAGTGAGTTAAGCTATACAGGGCCTCATGATTTCTGCCAGTTGAGGCAGGCAGGGAAGCCATGATCTGCTGCTGAGCTGCATGTTCATACTGGCATCCAGACAGGGCTGGAAGCTGAATTACTAGGCTGTGGACATGGTAGACTGTCAACCTCCAACAACCTGCAAGTGCTGGGCTGCACTGTACCCCTAGGTGTAAATGAAGGGGATTGGTCCTAGTACACCAGCAATATGAATGTTGTGATGCATGGGGACTCCACTGTAATCTGTGAAATAGCAGGTTACCTGGGAACTCCATGGTAATCTAAAAAGGAAGCTTGCCATACTACAGCGATCTGAAAATGCGGTGCGTGTGGCTGGGGACTCTACAGTTATCAGCAAATAAGGTGCAAAGTTAGAGACTCTTTAGTGAGATCTGCATAGGAAAGGGGGGAAACTGGGGTCTCTACAGTGATCTGCCAATGGGAAAATAGTTTTCCACAGCAGACTGCAAAGGGGGTGTGTTTGGTTCTAGTAGAGATGGGTTTCTACAACGATCTGCAAACTGACATACACTATATAGTTAACCACTTCCTTACTGGGCACTTAAACCCCCCTCCTGCCCGAACCAATTTTCAGTTTTCAGCGCTGTCGCTCTTTGAATGACAATTGCGCGGTCGTGCGATGTTGTACCCAAACAAAATTTGCGTCCTTTTTTCCCCACAAATAGAGCTTTCTTTTGGTGGTATTTCATCCCCTCTGCGTCATTTCTGATCGCCGCTATAAACAAAAAAAGAGCGACAATTTTGAAAAAAAAACAATATTTTTTACTTTTTGCTATAATAAATATCCAAAAATAAAAAAACTAATTTATTCATCAGTTTTGACCGATTTATATTCTTCTACATATTTTTGGTAAAAAAAATCGCAATCGGCGTTTATTGATTGGGTTGCGCAAAAGTTATAGCGCCTACAAACTATGGACATTGATTTATGGCGTTTTTATTTATTTATTTTTTTTTACTGGTAATGGCGGCGATCTGCGATTTTTATCGGGACTGCGATATCGGGGCGGACATGTCGGGGCGGACGTTTTTGACACATTTTTGAGACCAATGACATTTATAGAGCGATCAGAAATTTAAATGTCCACTGATTACTGTATAAATGTCATTGGCAGTGAAGGGGTTAACCAGCAGGGGGCAGTGAAGGGGTTAGCAATGTTCCCTGGGTGTGTTCTAACTGTGGGGGGGCAGGGCTGGTCGGGACATGACAGATCTAACTGATCCCAGTGACAGGGATCAGTTGATCTGTCATGTCCCATTCACAGAACGGGGAACCGCCGAGTTTACTTCGGCGGTTCCCCGTTCCTCCTCTCTGAAAGGAGATCGCGGGTCTCCGGCGGACATCGGGTCCGCCCGACCCGCGGGCACGCTCCCGCGGGCGCGAGCGGCGCGTGCACGTGCCGCTCGCGTCCGCGGGAGCACGCCCAGCACAAGCCAAATGGGAGGACGTCTATTGACGTTCTCCCGGCATTTTAGAGCCGCGCTGTAGCCGTCATTCGGCTATGGCGCGGGCGGGAGGAGGTTAAAGTATCATGATGCCTGCCTTTACATGCACATGAACTTTAATGGTCTTGGTCTGTAGGGTCCAATACTGAGTTGGCCCACCATTTGCAACTATAACAGCTTCAACTTTTCTAGGAAGGCTGTCCACAAGGTTTAGGAGTGTGTCTATGGGAATGTTTGACCATTCTTCCAGAAGCGCATTTGTGAGGTCAGGCACTGATATTGGAGAGAAGGCCTGGCTCGCAGTCTCCACTCTAATTCATCCCAAAGGTGTTCTATCGGGTTGAGGTGCAGGCCAGTGAAGTTCCTCCACCCCAAACTCACTCATCCATGTCTTTATGGATCTTGCTTTGTGCTCTGGTCAAAATCATTTGGTGGAGGAGGGATTATGGTGTGGGGTTGTATTTCAGGGGTTGGGCTTGGCCCCTTAGTTCCAGTGAAGGGAACTCTTAAGGCATCAGCATACCAAGACATTTTGGACAATTTCATGCTCCCAACTTTGTAGGAAGAATTTGGGGATGGCCCCTTCCTGTTCCAACATGACTGCACACCAGTGCACAAAGCAAGGTCCATAAAGACATGGATGAGCGAGTTTGGGGTGGAGGAACTTGACTGGTCTGCACAAAGTCCTGACCTCAACTCAACAGAACACCTTTGGGATGAATTAGAGTGGAGACTGCGAGCCAGGCCTTCTCGTCCAACATCAGTGCCTGACTTCACAAATGTGATTCTGGAAGAATGGTCAAACATTCCCATAGACACTCCTAAACCTTGTGGACAGCCTTTCCAGAAGAGTTGAAGCTGTTATAGCTGCAAAGGGTGGACCAACTCAATATTGAACCCTACGGACTAAAGGCCCGTACACACGTTGTCCAAAATTCTTACAGTTAGTATGCTCCTTTCGATCAGACATAAGCTGGATGTGCAGACTAGTAAATTTTTGTCGTATGACAACGCAACGTACGATTTTCGTTCCGTTAGTAAGGTTTTCGTACGCAAAAAATTGTATGACCGAGACTACGCATGCTCAGAAACTAAAAAAAGATGCAAAAATATTCAAAACATTACGTCACTTATGACATTGAGTTTGGTTGTACGAAAGTTTTGGTATTGTTAGTATGCTATTCACTTTCGACATGAGACAAGCATCCAACAAAAAACGGACGTTCTGTCGTCTGAAAATCGGACCGTATGTACAAGGCTTAAAGCGGAGTTGCACCCAGCTAAAAGTCAGCAGCTACAAAAAGAATAGCTGCTCACTTTTAATAATAGGATATTCACCTGTCCGAAGCTCCAGCGAGGGCTCGCTCTTCTCCCCCTCCCTTCAGCGGCATTGGCATCACAAGTGTGGGCACCCGGCTTTGGCTTAAAAAAAGTGAAGCTCCGCCTTGTGAATGGCCGGCATATCTTCAGGGACCTGTGACGTGTTCCAGAAGATCGCCGAGAGGGTGGGGGCTGCGGCTCTAGGAGAGGAAGTGGATCTGGAACCCTATGAAAACAGGGACCTGGGCCCCCCCCCAAAAAAAAATGACATGCCAATTGTGGCATGTCAGGGGGTCACCTTCCTTTAAAGTGGAAGTTCTACTTTTGGGTGGAACTCCGCTTTAAGGCTGGGATGCCATTAACGGTCATGTGTGTGTAAAGGCAGGTGTCCCAATACTTTTGACAATATAGTGTATGACAGGGTTCAAAATTTCAAATCATGAGCTACTAGTCAGGCCTTAAGGGTTACTCGCCACCAGTTGCCCCACCCAACCCCTACCATGCCTACCCCTTATTCCGCCCCTATAAACATCCTCATAAATTCTCATGAAATGACACTTAAATGTTTTATGCAGAATTAAGTTATACAAATAAATATTAACAACAACTTTATCAGTGCCCATCAGTGCAGCCTCACCTGTACCCATCAGTGCAGCCTCACCTGTGCCCACCATTGCCGCCTCACCTGCGCCTATCATTGCAGCCTCACTTGTGCCCATCATTGCAGCCTCACCTGTGCCCACCATAGCAGTCTCACCTGTGCCCACAATTGCAGCCTCACCTGTGCCCATTGCAGCCTTTACATGTGCCCATGATTGCAGCTTCACATGTGCCCATTGCAGCCTCACCTGTGCCCATGATTGCAACTTCACATGTGCCCATTGCAGCCTCACCTGTGTCCATTGCAGCCTCACCTTTGCCAATTGCAGCCTCGCCTGTGCCCATTGCAGCCTCACCTGTGCCCATTGTAGCCTCACCTGTGCCCATGATTGCAGCTTCACATGTGCCCATTGCAGCCTCACCTGTGCCCATGATTGCAGCTTCACATGTGCCCATTGCAGCCTCACCTGTGCCCATTGCAGCCTCACCTGTGCCCATGATTGCAGCTTCACATGTGCCCATTGCAGTCTCACCTGTGCCCATGATTGCAGCTTCACATGTGCCCATTGCAGCCCCACCTGTGCCCATGATTTCAGCTTCACATGTGCCCAATGCAGCCTCACCTGTGCCCATTGCAGCCTCACCTGTGCCAATTGCAGCCTCGCCTGTGCCCATTGCAGCCCCACCTGTGCCTGGGTATGAATGGGAGCTGTTCTCCCAGTGGAATAGAGTGTGGAGGAAGAAGATTGCCTGCGGGATCCAAAGACCATGGCTTGCCCACTTTAACTGTTTACATTAGCATTGCTGTTCGCTCATGGTTACACACAGTTCCGCCCTCTTGACCCGGCGCCTGTGACAGACAGAATGCGCCCTGGCATTGAACCGACATTCTGTCTGTCACAGACTGTGTGTAACCATGAGCGGACGGTAATGCTAATGTAAACTGTTATAGCAGGCAATCTCTGCTCTGTGATCCCACAGGCAATCTTCTTTCTCCATGCTTCACTGGGAGAACGGCTCCCATTCATCGAGCCTGCCGGTGCTCGTCCCCCCGCTCGCAGGCACCCCAGCCCCTCGCCAGCCCTCATTTTGCACTCGCAAAATGCGAGTAGGCGAGTGCAAAATTTGAGGGCTGTTGTATGATTATGTACAGTATCTTACAAAAGTGAGTACACCCCTCACATTTTTGTAAATATTTTTTTATATCTTTTCATGTGACAACACTGAAATTACACTTTGCTACAATGTAAAGTAGTGAGTGTACAGCTTGTATAACAGTGTAAATTTACTGTCCCCTCAAAATAACTCAACACACAGCCATTAATATCTAAACTGCTGGCAACAAAAGTGAGTACACCCCTAATTGAAAATGTCCAAGTTGGGGCCCAATTAGCCATTTTCCCTCCCCGGTGTCATGTGCCTTGTTAATGTTACAAGGTCTCAGGTGTGAATGGGGAGCAGGTGTGTTAAATTTGGTGTTATCGTTCTCACTCTCTCATACTGGTCATTGGGAGGTCAACATAGCACTCTCTGAGGATCTGAAAAAAAGAATTGTTGTTCTACATAAAGATAGCCTAGTCTATAAGAAGATTGCCAAGACCCTGAAACTGAGCTGCAGCATGGTGACCAAGACCATACAGCGGTTTAACAGGGCAGGTTCCACTCAGAACAGGCCTCGCCATGGTCGACCAAAGAAGTTGAATGCACGTGCTCAGCGTCATATTCAGAGGTTGTCTTTGGGAAATAGAGGTATGAGTGCTGCCAGCATTGCTGCAGAGGTTGAAGGGGTGGGGGGGGGGTCAGCCTGTCAGTGCTCAGACCATACGACACACTGTACCAAATTGGCATGGCTGTCGTCCCATAAGGAAGCCTCTTCCAAAGATGAAGCACAAGAAATCCCGCAAACAGTTTGCTGAAGACAAGCAGACTAAGGACTTGGATTACTGGAACCATGTCCTGTGGTCTGATGAGCTCAAGATAAACATATTTGGTTCAGATGGTGTCAAGCGTGTTCATTGAGGTTCATTGAGGGAACCATAAATGTCAACATATACTGTGACATACTGAAGCAGAGCATGATACCCCCTCTCGGAGACTGGGCCTCAGGGCAGTATTCCAACATGATAACGTCCTCAAGCACACCTCCAAGATGACCACTGTCTTGCTAAAGAAGCTGAGGGTAAAGGTGATGGACTGGCCAAGCATGTCTCTAGACCTAAACCCTATTGAGCATCTGTGGGGCATCCTCAAATGGAAGGTGGAGGGGCGCAAGGTCTCTAACATCCACCAGCTTTGTGATGTTGTCATGGTGGAGTGGAAGAGAACTCCAGTGGCAACCTGTGAAGCTCTGGTGAACTCCATGCCCAAGAGAGTTAATGCAGTTCTGGAAAATAATGGTAACCACACAAAATATTGACACTTTGGGCCCATTTTTGACATTTTCACATGGGGTGTACTCACTTTTGTTGCCAGAGGTTTAGATATTAATGGCTTAATATTAATGCGTTAAGTAATTTTGAGGGGACAGCAAATTTACACTGTTATACAAGCTGTACACTCACTACTTTACATTGCAGCAAGGTGTCATTTCTTCAGTGTTGTCACATGAAAAGATATAATCAAATATTTACAAAAATGTGAGGGATGTACTCACTTTTGTGAGATACTGTATGTTCTGGTAGTAATACTAAGTTTAATAATAGGGCATTAAAGTGATACTAAGCACATACTGTTGCACTTATATTATCCCTGTTCTTTCTGCATATGGATGATGGCACTGTAATTATTTTAATTTTAAAAAATACATCTATGTGCCTTCTTTCCTAATCTTTATACAGCTGTCACATGTCCCAGCTCTTTCCCAGCCTGTCTGTAGGGAAACAATGGCAGGAGGAACTTCTAGTCCTTGGCTATTGGTCACATGTTCAACATAAAAAACAGCCTTTGGAATACAGAGTAAAAATAAAGAAGTAATATCAATAAACTGTTTTAAATTGTCATACAAATATACATTAAAAATCTAAATTTAAAATCTAACGTTTGTCTGGAAGGGAGGGGGATGACTAATAAGAGGGCCAATGAAAGCTGCAGGGCTGCAGAGCTGGAGGTGGGCCTCTGTGTGTCTGTGTAAATCAAGGAAGTGAACAGACAGCAGCTTCAGCTGCCCACAGTTAAAATGGCTGCAGCCAGACTTAGTGGAGGAAGATTTCTGCAGCATATTTGGCAAGTACAGTATCACAGTATGTATAAAATAATATGCAAAGTGGTTGGAGAAAAGCTTCAGAATGGCAAAGATGTTTTCATTACAAATTAGTTGAGCAGACTGCAGTTCCTCTTTAAAGTTCTCACAGGGCACCATGGTCCAGAGGAGGATATTTTACAGAACATATATGCTTCTGTAGCACCCTCCAGGTTGCTAGATGGAGGTAAATAGTTTTTTTGGTAGAGTAGGTACATTTAGGCAGGCCTGGCTGGTAGCTGTTTTGATCTGGGTTGGGAGTGACTCGGGGTAAAGCTGGTGACTCACAGGCAGCATCACTGAGACCTCCCACTTCTTTCTAAAATGTTCTGGTGTCTTCAAGAAAGGAAGGAGGAGAGTAGAGGTGGAGCTGTCAGGGTAATTCTAAGACCAATCCCCAACTTGGATGGGCAGGGAGCAGGCCTCCTTAAATACCTCTCCTTAAATGGGGGGGGGTCAGCCCAGCACGGGAGGAAACTTGAGATGGAGTGCTAGGCTGTCATGGCCTTTGATGAAGCTCCCCAGTCTGGGGGGATGACCTTGGGCCTGGGCTCGGGTGTGGACGGGGCCCTCTTAGAACACGTAGAGGTGTCCTGGACTGGGAGCAAGGAGAGAACAGCAAGAGAGAGCTCTGCCAGGCAAGTCTCCAGGGAGGAACAACTGGTCGCAGCCAGGAGGGCTGGTGGGTGACACAGTCAGGAGAGGACTGCAGACCACGTGTAACCACACCAGCCCAGGACCTCCACACCCAGCATCTTCACCTCCAAGATCGTCTGAGACCAGCCACCCAGACAGCTGCTGCAACAATCGGTTTGCATAACTAAAGAATTTCTGCACAAACTGTCAGAAACCGTCCCAGGGAAGATCATCTGCATGCTCGTCGTCCTCATCGGGGTCTCGACCTGACTGCAGTTCATCGTGGTAACCGACTTAGACAGATTTGTGAACAATATTTGAGAGAAGTAGGCCTTTTGTGTACATAGAAAAAGTCATAGGTCTTTAAGTTCTGCTCATGATAAATAGGGGCAAACACAAAAGTGTTGCGTTTATAATTGTGCTCAGTGTAGAATAAAGTATATTGTACATATATTCCAGTGAGTGGTTGAAGGAGTTTTTTCTCCTTTTTTACCCTTTTTACTTTTTTTTTCATTTGTCTACACTAGAGATGGGGTTGAGTCTAAAATCAGGTTTTTATTACTTAATTTGGAGTTTTCAGGGTAGCAATACACTGAAAACAAAATGTACACTGCTCTGCAAAATCCCCAACTGCAGTGACAGGAGAGGGAGACTTATGCTGGCCATACACTATACTAAAAATCGCTCTAACCTATCTTCGAAAAACAAACATTCGGCCGTGAGAGCAAACATTAGTGCCATCATGTAACGACCGATAAATCGCTCAATGGACATAAATGAATCCATTTTTTGTTCATTTTTTCACATATACCTAATGCAAACTGTTAGGACGAAAAACACATTAACCTTTCAAAATCGTTCATTCGGCAGAAAAGTTCCAAACTTTTCCTTTGTTTTTTGTACTAATTTGTGCCCATTAACCACTTCAGCCCCGGAAGGATTTCACACTATAGGACCTGAGCACTTTTTGCGATTCAGCACTGCGTCGCTTTAACTGACAATTGTGCGGTCGTGCGATGTTGTACCCAAACAAAATTTGCGTCCTTTTTTACCCACAAATAGAGCTTTCTTTTGGTGGTATTTAATAAAAAAAAAAAAGTTTTTCGAAAACGAATGAACTGTCCAATTGACTGAATTTCGGCCGATTGTTCGTATAGTGTATGGCCAGCAAAAGAAAGCAGGATCAACCAGTTTTTTTGCAGAATACAGAAAACAAATTACACTGGGGTTGATTTACTAAAACTGGAGAGTGCAAAATCTGGTGCAGCTCTGCATAGAAACCAATCAGCTTCCAGGTTTTATTGTCAAAGCTAAATTGAACAAGCTGAATAGAAGCTGATTGGCTACCATGCACAGCTGCACCAGATTTTGCACTCTCCAGTTTTAGTAAATCAAACATGTAGTTACTGAGTGAGTATGAACAGCATGTAATACAGCATTTATTGATAGTTTTTAATGATGTGGGTTTGAAGGCACTTTAATAATCTGTTGGCACATAAATATTTTCTGATGATCCTGGCTGTGTGAAGCACAACTTCTTGTCATTATGTGATATGGAGAGGATGAGTATGCTTTTGTAGCTGTCAGCCTGGAAGGGACAATTTTGAAGGTTGATGCTGAGAATGTAATGAAGTGAGAATTGTTATCTCCTAGTCTTGATTTTGCCAGGTGATTGTAAGAAAAGCGTTAACAGGCTTGGGATTATATTCATATATTAAAGTTTTGCAATACTCAAATCCCGAATGCATTCTTTACCGAGTGGATCAATTGCACAATGGTTTGTTTTGGTGATGTCATGCTGTTCATCAATTGTGAGATTCCTTGTATATACCTTGGTCCGACGTTCTCTCTAATCATAACCCTGAATGATCAAAAATGTAAATATGACCCCATGTTTGATATGCGCCTCTAATGGGCCAGGTGATGAAAGATACCCGTGTCAGTATCCCAGTGTCCCACAGATGCCAACATCTACTTTTCTTCTTTGAAAGAGTGGATGCAATGGAGTTTGTACTGCAGATCTTGAAATTTACAGTCTCTGTATTGAAACTAGCACAACCTTAAATTCTATTTGCTCTGTTTCTGAGCAGGACCGCAGCCTCTTGCCATAGGCTTAGATTCAGGATCATTTAGAATATAGTGGCAGCAGCCTCGGCATCAGGTTAAAAAAGAATCTCTATGCCAGAACTGTATTTTACCCTAAGATACACTTGGGCCAGTACTCTGGGCATTGTATTAGAAGGGGCAGCACTAAAGCCTCGTACACACGGTACAACAGTCGTACGACCGGACGTCCAAAATCGTATGTCGGCTGTTGTGTCTCGCATACTGACGTGCACTAAGTGATCGTACGACCAAGCCTAACATGGTGACGTGCTACAAGCGTATAAAGAGGAAGTTCAGGTGAATGTGATTTGTGAATTAGGAACGTAGGTTTACACGAACGGACACTTCCGGGCGTTCCTGACTCCTGAGCATGCGTGTTTTGCACATACAACTTGTTGGCCCAACTTCTCTGTACACACGGTACAACGGTCGTATGACTCCTTGTTGTACAACAAAAGTTTCCTAGTCTGCTCATCTAACTTCTGTTGTACAGCCGTCGTACGTTGGCTGTTCTAATCGCGCATACTAACGGTCGGATGAGCGTACAACAAGCGGTCGTATGACTGTTTTCATACGACCGTCACACCATGTGTACAAGGCTTTAGCCTCAGAATTTACAAATTGCAATCACATTTTTCTTATATTGCTTCTGTCATCCAGTCAAACGTAAAGTAGTTTTAAACCCAAAAGCAAACATGTTATATTGCAACCAAAAACTAACTCTAAGGCCGGGTTCACACTATTGTGAATTGGATGTGGATTTCTCCGCATCCAATTCGCATGTCAGGAGATTGTGACCAGCACTCTATGGAGCCGGCTTACACATCTCCGGGACGGCTGCAGAGAGAATTGCACAGTAGTCCTGTGCATCTTCTGGTCTGTTTCAGGTCCGAATTCAGCCAAAAATTTAGACCAAAATCGGACCTGAAACAGTGAACAGGGACGCACCAGACCCCTGCTGTTAGCTGCTTCGCATGGCAGTGTGAACCCAGCCTAAATCTACTGGCAGCCACATTCTAAGACTAACCTATCTAACCCTGTAAAGCAAAAATCGCTATATATACCTTTTCTGAAGCCACTCTGATCCAACGCTGAGCTGTCAGCGGCAGATTCTCTGTGTAGGCGTGTGCAGGAGAGGAAGTAGAGCTGGGACCTTGTCAAATCAGGACCCCCTCCCAAAAAAAAGGACATGCCAATTGTGGCATGCCAGGGGTCACCTACACCTAAAGCGGAAGTTCCACTTTTGGGTGGAACTCCGCTTTAAATAATATGAAACCTATGGACTCTGGGCTACCTGGGAAACACAAGCAAAGGGCAGTAAGTGTAGAGTTACTCAAATAGTCACATATTTATTTTGATGTATGCTAAATCTTTATCTTCATTTCCTACTTATGTGTTTTGTCATTTGCATTCCAACTTTTAACGATGTATGAGCAGCTGCATGGCATCAACTGATGCTGTATCTATATTTACATTCACCTAGGGAAATTAAAAGCCACTGCCATCGGCAACTGAAAGTAACTATTAATATCCCAGAAAAATGAAAGCAGACAGTTCAATTAAAATGACAGAGCAATGCAATCAAGTTGCGCTTTTAATTTAATATAAAAAGCTTCTACTCAGGGTAATGAGGTTTCAATGGTCTAGCAGACATCAACTGTTGATGGCGTTCAGTCTATTAAAAAATGTAATTCAGGCTATGAATGAAACAAACTGGGCAGCAGTGGCTGTGTGCCCTGATAAATCTGATTTAGTGTCCGAGATGTTATGAGTTTATAAACTGAAACTGTGCCGAAGTCAGCATTCAGCAAAGTGCGTGTAATGATGATCAAATAATTACACAATACAATTAGTAGATAGTGGGGCATTGGGCTTTTCAGTTCACATTTGTAAAGTCCGATTTTCTAAGTTTATGAAACTTTTTCTGAAAAGGTTTTCAACTCAAAACTAAAAATAGTCATTTTGGCAGACCATGCAAGAATATTTTGTATTACAATAAACACTCACCGGTCACTTAATTAGGTACACCTTGATAGTATTGGGTTGGACCCCCTTTTGCTTTTAGAGCTGCCTTCATTCTCCGTGGTATAGATTCAATAAGATGTTGGAAACTTTCCTCAGATATTTAGATCCATATTGACATGATAGTTGGCTGCACATCCATGATGCAAATCTCCCATTCCACCACATCTGAGGTGCTCTATTGAACTGAGATCTGGTGACTGTGGATGCCATTGGAGTGCAGTGACCTCATTGTCATGTTTAAGAAACCAGTGGTGAGATTATTTGAGCTTTGTGACATGGTGCATTATCCTGCTGGAAGGAGCCATCAGAAGATGGGTACACCATAGTCATAAAGGAATGGACATGGTCAGCAACAATACTCAGCTAGGCCATGGCGAAACTGAGAGGCCCAAACTGAGCCAAGGAAATATCCCCCACACCATTACACCACCAGCGTGAACCGTTGATACAAGGCAGGATGGATCCATGCTTTCATGTTGTTTATGCCAAATTCTGACCCTACCATCTGAATGTTGCAGCTGAAATCGAGACTCATCAGACCATCAACCTTTTTCCAATCTTCTATTGTTCAATTTTGGTGAGCTGACATCACGACATCACAGAGCTGGTGGATGTTAGAGACCTTGCGCTCCTCCACCTTCCATGTGAGGGTGCCCCACAGATGCTCAATAGGGTTTAGGCTTGGAGACATGCTAGGTCAGTCCATCACCGTCCTTTACCCTTAGCTTCTTTAGCAAAGCAGTGGTCATCTTGGAGGCGTGTTTGGGGTCGTTATCATGTTGGAATGCTGCCCTTTGCCCAGTCTCCGACAGGAGGGGATCATGCTCTGTTTCAGTATGTCACAGTACATGTTGGCATTCATGGTTCTCTCAATGAACTGTAGCTCCCCGGTGCCGGCAGCACTCATGCAGTCCCAGACCATGACACTTCCACCACCATGCTTGACTGTAGGCAAGACACAATTGTCTTTGTACTCCTCACCTGGATGCTGCCACACACGCTTGATACCATCTGAACCAAATAAGTTTATCTTGGTCTCATCAGACCACATGACATAGTTCCAGTAATCCATGTGCTTAGTCTGATTGTCGTCAGCAAACAGACATTAATGGCTGTGTATTAAGTTATTTTGAGGGGGCAGCAAATTTACACTGTTATACAAGCTGTACACACACTACTTTACATTGTAACAACCTGTCATTTCTTCAGTGTTGTCACATGAAAAATTATAATAAAATATTTACAAAAATGTGAGGGGTGTACTCACTTTTGTGAGATACTGTACATGATTCTGCACTTCCCGGTTGGGGGCGCATGCTTGCTGCCAGTTAACTGCTTCTGTTGTGATTAGTCAGAGCAGCAGTTGATCAGCGAGTGCCACCAATGGATTTCTACCGGCACGAGCTGATCGTTGAGGAGAGAGGCTGGAGGGAGCTCTGCCTATGTAAACAAGGCAAAACTCTGTTCTAACGGGGGGAAAGTGATGGATTTTTGTGTCCTTGCACAGCAGGGAATACAGGCCATTGCTTTCCTTAGTAAAAACACCAAAGTACACAATAACACTGGTTAAGCACACAGTTAACCCTTTGATCGCCCTAGACAGGGAAGTAACTACAGGATTTGTAGGGGTTGCAATTGCAACTGGGCCCCGTGCTTCATGGGGCCCATGTGCCTTCCTTGTACACCTGGATAGGAGGGATGGTGGGGCGGAATTTAGAGGAACCAATCTCCTCCATTTTCCTCCTAATGGAGGAGATTGCTTCCTCTATATGCTGCCACCGCCGCCCCTCCTAGCCAGTTTACTTGACTTCTGCTGTTCCCAGGGTCCCTGTGTGCTTCCCTGGTCCCCCCACAGAGCTGCTGTCTTCCTCCCTCCTCTCTCCTGCCAGCTGCTGTAGAAGATGAGTCATGATGGAGAGATGGGAACGGGTCAGTAAATTTGTCATTTACTGGCTCCTTCCTTTTCTGAATGAACAGAGTCTGTGATTGGTACCAATTGGTTCATTAACCACTTAACAACCGCCCTATAGACAAATGACGTCTACAGGGCGGTTGCTTAATTCTGGGAGGACGTCTATTGACGTCCTCCCAGAATCGCGCTTCCCGCGCGCCCCCTGGGGCGCGCACACGGGAACATCCGTGACCGTCGGGTCCGGGGGACCCGACTGATCACGGATCGCGTTGAATGGCCGCTGTGAGCGGCCTTTCACCACGTGATCGCGCCGTCAAATGACAGCGCGATCACATGTAAACAAGCCGGCGGAAGCGCCGGCTTCTCTCTCCTCTCCGCACCGATCGGTGCAGTGTGTGCGCTAGGCACTAGTCAGCCCAGGGGGCCTGGGCTGCCAGTGCCTACAAGGGCACACGCGCGGGGTCCCCCGCGCGCCCTTCGCGCTAAGACCCTCCTGCAGTTATCTGCAGGAGGGTCTTAATTCGTTGGCGGGA
>BLSH010207308.1:1346782-1358984 GCA_018402905.1 Glandirana rugosa | reverse complement strand
GTGCCTCATTCATCCCCATCCATGGCTCATTTGTGCCTCATTCATGCTCATCCATACCACATCAGTTCTCATCCGTGACACATCCGTGCCACTACAGTGCCCACCCGTGTCACTACAGTGCCCATCCATGCCACTACACTGCCCATCCATGCCACTACACTGCCCATCCATGCCACTACACTGCCCATCCGTGCCACTACACTGCCCATCCATGCCACTACAGTGCCCACCCATGCCACTACAGTGCCCATCCGTGCCATTCTACTGCTCATCCGTGCCAATACCCTGCCCATCTGTGCCACTACAGTGCCTATATATGCCACCACAGTGCCTCACAATAGTGTAAAAGATGGTCAAATTAGATTCTAAATGTATGCCGCTAGAATACCTGACGGTGCTCCCTGCATATTGGGCCTCTGTATGTGGTCCCGCTGTGTAAAAGTGTCACACATGTGGTATCGCCATACTCAGGAGAAGTAGCAGAATATATTTTAGGGTGTCAATTGTGCTGGGTACATGCTGTGTGTTGGAAATATTGTATAAATTGACAACTTTGTGTAAAAAAAAAAATGCGTTTTCATTTTCTTTCCACATTTTCCAAAAACTTGTGGAAAAAATGAACCGTTCAAAAGACTCACTATGCCTCCTAGAATATACGTTGGGGTGTTAGCTTTCCAAAATGGGGTCATTTTTTGGGCGTTTACATTGGCCTGGTGCTCCAGGACCTTCAAAAGTGCAGAAGGTAGTCAAGAAATTTTATGTGTAATTTATGCTCCTAGAACGCCTGACGTTGCTCCCTGCATGTTGGGCCTCTGTATGTGGCCAGGCTGTGTAAAAGTCTCACACATGTGGTATCACCATACTCAGGAGGAGTAGTAGAATGTATTTTGGGGTGTAATTTGTGGTATGCATATGCTGGGTGTGAGAAATAACCTGTTAACATATGACAATTTTGGGGGAAAAAAATAAATAAATAAAAAATTCATTTTGCAAAGAATTGTGGGAAAAAATTACAACTTCAAAAAATTCACCATGCCTCTTACTAAATACCTTGGAATATCTACTTTCCAAGAAGGGGTCATTTGGGGGGTATTTGTATTTTCCTGGCTTGTTAGGGTCTCAAGAAATGTCTCAAGAGAGGCCGTCAGTAAATCAAGTGTGATCAATATTCAGTGATTGGCACCATAACTTGTAGACTCTATAACTTTCACAAAGACCAAATAATATCCACTAATTAGTTTTTTTTTTAACCAAAGATAGGTAGCAGTATAAATTTTGGCCAAAATTTATGAAGAAAAATTACTAATTTGCAAAATTTTATAACAGAAACGAAGAAAAATTCATTTTTTTACAAAATTTTCGGTCTTTTTTTAATTATAGCTCAAAAATAAAAAACCCAGCGATGGTTAAATACCACCAAAAGAAAGCTCTATTTGTGTGAAAAAAAGGATTTTTCATATGGGTACAGTGTTGCATGACTGAGTAATTGTCATTCAAAGTGTGAGAGCGCTGAAAGCTGAAAATTGGTCTGGTTGTTAAGGGGGTTTAAGTGCCCAGTTGTCAAGTGGTTAATAACTGAAGAAACTGTTTTTACTATACTTCTGTTTCTGAATGAATGGGAGGCTCGGTACACAACTATTTGTTTATTCGGTGGGACCGTAATAAAGGGACCCGCAATGGGAGTATAGGGCCCCAGCATCAGTGGGAAGAGGGAAGTGCCCTGTCCAGGTGTCATTGGGGCCCTTTATAATTTCTTGCACTGGGGCCCTGAAGGTTCTAGTTACGCCACTGGCCCTAGATGTTTAATCTCTCCCCAGCCAGTGTCATTAGTACATATTTTTAGCACTGATCACTGTATTAGTGTCACTGGTCCCTACAGTTAGTGTCAGAATGTCGCAGTCCCGCTATAAGTCACCAATCACCCCCATTACTAGTATAAAAAAAAACAGAAATAAAAATCCCTTTATACTATATCCATAGTTTTTAGAAGCTATAACTTTTGCGCAAACCGATCAATAAATGCTTATTGGGTATTTTACCCAAAATATGTAGCAGAGTACATATCGGCCAAAATTTATGAAGAAATTAGATTTTTTTTTTTATTGAATATGTTCTATAGAAGAAAGTATTTTTTTTTTCAAAATTGTAGTTTTTTGTTTATAGAGCAAAAAATAAAAAGCACAGAGGTCATCAAATACCACCAAAAGCTTTATTTGTGGGGGGAAAAAATGTATTCGGGTGCAGCGTTGCATGACCGCACAACTGTTTATAAATAACGCAGTGCCGTATCGCAAACAATGTCCTGGTCATGAAGGGGGGTAAATCTACCAGAGGGAAAGTGGTTAAGATGGACATCTCTACAAAGACACAGTGCAGAACGAGGCACTGAAAATCGGCAATGGGGAAACATTCAGCTGCAGGGAGACCACAGGCAATACTATCTCTTTGCCTGCTGCCTGCTACCTGCTGCCTGCCTTTTTTTGGGCACAGCTTCCATAGTTCAGTTCCTCTTTAAAAATCACCCACAGTGTTCAGGTTATGTTGGGTGTGTAGTTTACTGCCTCCTCTACAGAGTGCAATAGAAATGTAAACTAAAGATGGCCAAACACTGATTACATGACTATATACTGCTAGCCTGCAGACCATGGCCCCGTTCACATCATTGCGTAGCGTGAATGCAATTTTGTGAAGTGATTTGCACACAATTTTGTAAGTTGCATTAGGCCAACCTGTTCACTTGAATAGGCTGCCCTATGTGCTTTTGTCACCCAAAAAGAAACTCCTGCTCCTTTTCGGGTGACAAGTTTTATGCGATTTTGAAAGGCATGGTTTGCAATAATTGCTGCATGATTCAGTTTCGTGACAACCGCAGCTGAATCTCATCACTTTTGGGGTTCCATTAGTAAAAAACAAAATAAACCTTGCGCTCAGAACTACAATATGGGATTAAATAATAAAGTGAAAATACATATGTGTATCAGACTGGACTGCTGCACTTGGAATGTCAGAATAAAATTGAAAAAATAAAAAATATATAGGAGTGACTGGCGCTAACCCAAAGCACTGTTTTAAACAGTGCAACAAAGTGTGAAAGGAAAAGTGTATATCTATGTACATGACTTCAATTGATAAATAAACAACAAATTCAAAAGAGCAAATATTGTGCAAAAAACGATTCAAATATATGCATTAATCATATAGTGATTGTATTAAATATACACTTTTTCTTTCACACTTCGTTGCACTGTTTAAAACGTTGCTTTGGGATAGCGCCAATCACTCCTATATATTTTTTATTTTTTCAATTTTACACTTCGGTAAATACTTAAGGAGGAGTGGGCTGCATGACCATATGAAATTCATTTATTTAAATTCAAGATCACTCTAGTTTGGCGCCACTCCCTGTTCACATACACCTTAATGTCAGAAAAGACATACTACAGGCGGTCCCCGGGTTACAAACAAGATAGGGACTGTAGGTTTGTTCATAAGTCGAATTTGTTTGTAAGTCGGAACAGATACATTTTTTAAGTGTAGCTTCAGCCAAAACAAATATTTTTAAGCTTTTTGGATAGCATAGGGAAGGGTTAACACCCCTGTAATGTTTGTTTTGCTGTCTGTGTTTCTGTTCAGAAGATTTCACCTCACTTCCTGTCCCAATGATAATTGGATTTTGAAAATTTTGGGTTGTTGTGGAAGCAAACCTTGGTGATAAAGCATCAGTGGAGACCCCTTTTTCCCATAATAACTCTTACAGGAGTGAATTTCCCTTCCTAGGGGGAGATTTCCTCTCACTTCCTGTTGTCTCCCTCCGTTTGTAAGTAGGAGTCGTTCATAAGTTGGATGTTCATAACTAGGGGACTGCCTGTATAGAAAAAAGGCTGTGCTGTCCACTGACAATTATAAATGTAAGCAAGTGATGCTCTCCCAACTTATGATAAAGTTGTATGGTGAAAAAACAATCAATCAAAAAAATCGGTATCCCAATGCAGATATAAATCAGTGCATATGTGATCCTGATATCATGTGAATGACATTGATATTGAAAAGTCCAAAAAAAGTGTCCATCAAACTCTTCTCAAATTGGTGAATAAACACACATCAAAGTGGTTTGCAGTGATACTCAAATCCTTAAAGTGTAAAATCAGCCTCTTACTGGACATCCAAGATCTCTAAAGCCTCGTACACACGGGACGACGATCGTATGTACGATCGTCGCAAATCGTATGTTGGCTGTTGTATCTAGCATACTGACTGCAGTACACGATGGTACGACCGCAGAAAGAACGTTCAGGTGCATGTAATTAGCATCCTTTCCTGACTTCGGAGCATGCGTGTTTTGCACAATACAACTTGTTGTACCAACTTCTCTGTACACACGATACAACGGTCGTATGAGCGCTTGTTGGTACGACCAAGTTTTCTAGTCTGCTCATACAACTCCCTTGTACGACCGTCGTATGTTCGACTGTTCTAATCGCGCATACGAACGATCAATATCGCATACAACGGTCGTTAGTACGACCTGTTGTATACGACCCTCGAACCGTGTGTACGAGGCTTAAGTTATAAGAGATCATATAGAGCGTGGAATGAACCAGAGACTCGTCACAATGGATGGATCAGATCACAAAAGCAACCTTGCTTCAGAACAGGTGTGCTGGATCAATTGGGCCGTCTCCATAGATGATAAAATGGACTGTTTGAATCGGCTGATTAGATTCACTCCAGTGATGGGGTATTGTAGATATATGTATAAAAAAAAAAGAGAAAAGGGCTCATCATGCAGGATGCAATAAGTTTAATAAAGGATAAAAGATTGCACTTACAAGATATGTATGTATATATGTAAACGAGCTTTGGAATCATGGGCAGAATATCGTCAATTCTGCCCACGATTCCAAATTGTGAAGTGTGAATGAAGCTTTAAAGTGATACTAAACACTGTTTAACCTCCTTGCCGGTATTCCCGTGTGTGGCTCGGGGTGAGTTTTCACTGCAAACAGCGGTAACCCCGAGCCACACTCGAGATTGCATTGCTGGATCCAGGTAGTGGTACTTACCTTGTCCCCTGGATCCAGCGATGTCCCTCCGCTGTGTCTGCGGACTGTGTCCTCCGCCCGATGCCTCTGTGTGCCGGGCTCCGTTCCCTGCGAGCGTCGCGTCGCATGGGGACAGAGCCTGGTGGCAAATTCAAAAAGTGAAACACATAGTACACATACAGTACACTGTAATCTTATAGATTACATTACTGTATGAAATCATTACACATCCCCTTTGTCCCTAGTGGTTTGCCCAGTGCCCTGCATGCACTTTTATATATGTCATTCTTTCTGCCTAGAAACTTGAGAATGTCCATGGCATAAAAAAGTGTCCCTTTATGTCAAAAGTGGTTTTTGATCAGCTAGAAAACACCGATAGTAAATAAGAATCATTTGCAGAATTGAGTGATACTGATTTGTGGGGAAATTTATCATCAGACACTGAAAGTGACGACAGCGACAATTCTGCAACTGAGCAAATTTCAGTGTTTTTGACTTGATTACATTATTGAATAAATGTTATTATTATATTATCATCTTTGATAATTATTTATAGTTATTTATTATATTATATATATTTTTTTCAGATATATTATAATTTATGGAATTGATATTATTCGGACGCACCGTCAGGGTAAACAGTGGGTCTTAGTACACAGAAATGGGGATTTTGTGGGACATATTCCAATAGTGAGCAGTAACAGAAGTTTTTTAATTAAAATTCCATAATTTATTTCAAACATAGGATAAAATTGATATGATCATTAATCAAGAGGAACGATACAGAGTATACAGTGTACTTTCATAGTGAATACATCGTGGGAATCATTAGGTGCCACCAGCGTTTCGCAACTTTCCTGCTTCGTCCATGGTGGTCCCAGTTGTTTTGTATTCTAGTACAGACAACAGTCTATGTCAGTCAGATAATAAATACGTATACAGTTCATAGGCACAGATGAAAAATACACAATATAGCATACAGATCAGCATGCTCACCATAGAAGAATATAATTTCTCTTTCCTTAGGCTGCTCGCCTCATCCCCCTCCAAACGTTACCTCCAACCACCGAAAACCTTATGAGACAGGGATGCCAGAGCCACCTGTCCTGCATGGGTGGATATTGGACCAAGATAGCTCAGAGAAGGGTGGTAAGATGAAATTATTATATTATTATAATAGTATATTATTATTATAATTTATGATTCTGTGTTTCAAACTTTATCATACCCGGGATGTCTACTAGACTCTTGTTTGGACAGATTTAAGTGAGTTATTCCTAAGAATTACAGGCCTACAGTATAAAATGCCAAATTTCCATGCAAAATAATGGTACCGCTTTCAGCACCAAAAATCTGAAATAATCATACCACCAGGGAGGTTAATTTATATTGTCCCTTCTATTTCTGTATATGGATGATGGCATTGTAATTATTTTACTAAAGAAAAAGAAGTACCTTTTTCCTAATCAATGTACATCTGTCACATGACCCAGCTCTTTCCCAGCCTGTCTGCAGGAAAACATAAGCAGGAGGAGCTTCTAGTCCTCTGCTGTTGGTCACATGTTCAAGATAAAAATCAGCCTTTGGTATACACAGTAAAAATAAATAATTAATAGCACTAAACTGTTTTAAATTGTCATGCAAATGTATATTTGAAATCAAATCTTTATTATTTTTTGGCAATAACATGGTGTGGGCAGATTTCTGTCAGTCACAGACTGTGTCACACCCCTCCAGTCTGTGTCTTAGAATAACAGGGAGGTGATTCCTCTATCAATTTACATGTAATATCCCACCCCAATTGTGTTTAGCTGGTTAGTGGACATGGAGGAGGAGGGAGGGAGTGGGCTCACTGAAAACTGAGCATGTGCAGAGCTGCCAACACTGCTCTGCAAAATTCCTAGCTGAATTGGAGACATGAACAGAAGGTGGAGATAGAGAACAGCAGGATCAACCAGGTTTTTTTTTCAGAATACAAAAAATGAATCTAATAGTAACTGAGTGAGTATGAGCAGCATGTAATACACCATTAATTAATAGTTTTTTATTATGTGGGTTTAGTGACATTTTAATGAAAAAAAAAATGATTCAGTTGTGGTAAGATAGCCTCAGTAGCTTGGCAGACAGTGACTTGATCCAAATGACATCTTACAGATTGGAGAAAGCTTTAATTAACAATTTCTGTGCATCATATAGATCAGGGGTAGGCAACCTTAACCACTTCAGCCCCTGAAGGATTCACCCCCTTAATGAACAGTCCATTTTTTGCGATACAGCACTGCGTTATTTTAAATGACATTTGCGCGGTCGTGCGACGCTGTACCCAAATAAAATTGATGTCCTTTTTTTCCCCACAAATAGAGCTTTCTTTTGGTGGTATTTGATCACATCTGCGGTTTTTATTTTTTGCACTATAAATAAAAAAAGATCGACAATTTTGAAAAAAAAACAATATTTTTTACTTTCTGCTATAAAACATATCTAATAAAAAAAATGTAGAAAAAACTAATTTCACCAATTTAGGTCAATATGTATTCTTCTACATATTTTTTGTAAAAAAAATTCCCAATAAGCATATATTGATTGGTTTGTGCAAAAGTTATAGCGTCTACAAAATATGGGATAGATTTATGGACTTTTAATTTTATTTATGGTTTTGTAATGTGACACTTTTTGGGGACCAGTGACACCAATACAGTGATCAGTGCTAAAAAATGCACTGATTACTGTATAAATGACACTGGCAGGGAAGGGGTTAACACCAGGGGTGATCAATGGGTTAACTGTGTTCCCTCAGTATGTGTTCTAACTGTGTGGGGGATGTGCTGACAGGAAGATCTCCATGTTCTCCCTTGTCAAAACGGGGATCTGCCTTGTTTACACAGGCAGATCCCTGATCTGCCTCTATGTGGAGCGATCGCGGCTGGCCGGCGGACGTGTGTACTCGCCTGGCCACTGCAATTAAAGGGGGTGCGGTTGGGGCGGGGGTGATAAAAATACATCTTAACTATGGGGTTTTAACCCCCCCCTTTCCCCTGCAGTGCCCCCTAGTGGCTGAAACAAATTTTTCTCTTGTTTGAGAACTGCAAGAAGTACACTGTTACTTGAATTGTATTCCAGGATTTGCTTGTCTTCAGCTGAGAGAACTTTCATAATAATTTATTACTTTACATAAAGTCTCAGAAATCTTTAATTGGGGTCTTCATGTTATATAGTTTGAATGCCATGTCATATATATATTATTTATCATTGTAAAAGAACATATTCCACACTTCTTTTTTTCCATTTTTTTCAGAAAAAACAAAAAGCTGATTTTGAAAACAAAAAAAAAACGGAAAGAAAAACTTTTTTTCCCAATTTTTCTCTTAGTTTTCCAGTTATTCCTATCTCTATAAGTGTAGTTGTCATCACATATTGCACAAAAGCTGTGTTCTATGTACCTATTAACAGTATGAAAGAGAGTCACATTGGTATCTTGTTCATTGTTCATTCAGGTCACATCTGAAACAGTTTTGAAATGATTTTATCTGTATCTGGGATTGATTTACCAGGGTAATTTTAACTTCTTTTAGTGAATAGGGTAAAACAGGAGTAAAAATGTGTTTTTCAAAGAATTTCCAATGATGTGCAAAAAAATAAAATAAAATAAAAAGATAAATCAGAGTGAATGGGCACAATTCACTAAAGGTTATTGCATGCGTTATTATGGTCATGTGACCACTTTGCGGATGCGATAATGAAAATGTAAATTCACTATTGCTCATATGAGGTATTTAGCGCAAACACTAAAAACGCTTGTTAAATATCGCATAAAGATGCATTAAATCGGAGTTCCTCCCACATTTTTCACTCCTCACCATGCAACACTAATGTGCATCCTTAAAATGAATTTGCAATTTATTTATTGTTTTTTTTTCTGTTCACTTACCTTATTTATCCCTATATCTAATTTCACTTCCTCCTTTAGGGACCATGGAGCCGTACTTAATTTCCGGTTTTGCATTGGCTCCTGGGAGATCTTGGTTAGTTTGACATGGCCCTGCTCCGGTGCCATGTCAAGCTGACCAAGATTTTCCATAGAAGCCAATGTTAAATGTTACTGGAGCAGTGCCATGTTAAGCTGATCAAGATTGCACCACCCTGCACAGGTGCAAGATTGGCAGGTGCATGCTGGGTAGCCAGCATGCACGGACTCCAGGAAGAAGGACACTGCAGCTTCAGATGCCCACACTGGAGATGGCCACGCTGTGCAGGAACTTCACAAATAGAAAACTGGGCATAGTTTACAGTCCACCTCTCACATTTTTGTAAATATTTTATTCTATCTTTTCATGTGACAACACTGAAGAAATGACACTTTGCTACAATGTAAAGTAGTGAGTGTACAGCTTGTAAAACAGTATAAATTTTCTGTCCCTTCAAAATAGCTCAGCAGACTAAGGACATGGACTACTGGAACCATGTCCTGTGGTCTGATGAGACCAAGATAAACTTATTTGGTTCAGATGGTGTCAAGCATGTGTGGCGGCAACCAGGTGAGGAGTACAAAGACAAGTGTGTCTTGCCTACAGTCAAGCATTGTGGTGGGAATGTCATGGTCTGGGGCTGCATGAGCACTGGGGAGCTACGGTTCATTGAGGGAACCATGAATGCCAACATGTATGGTGACATACTGAAGCAGAGCATGGTCCCCTCCCTTCGGAGACTGGGCCACAGGACAGTATTCCAACATGATAACGACCCCAAACACACCTCCAAGATGACCACTGCCTTGTTAAAGAAGCTGAGGGTAAAGGTAATGGTAATGGGCTGGCCAAGCATGTCTCCAGACCTAAACCCTATTGAGCATCTGTGGGGCATCACCAAATGGAAAGTGGAGGAGCGCAAGGTCTCTAACATTTACCAGCTCTGTGATGTCGTCATGGAGGAGTGGAAGAGGACTCCAGTGGCAACCTGTGAAGCTCTGGTGAACCCAATGCCCAAGAGACAGTGCTGGAAAAGAATGGTTGCCACACAAAATACTGACACTTTTGGCCCAATTTGGACATTTTCACTTAGGGGTGTACTCACTTTTGTTGCCAGTGGTTTAGACATTAATGGCTGTGTGTTGAGTTATTTTGAGGGAACAGCAAATTTACACTGTCATACAAGCTGTACACTCACTACTTTACATTGTAGCAAAGTGTCATTTCTTCAGTGTTGTCACATGAAAAGGTATAATAAAATATTTACAAAAATGTGAGGGGTGTACTCACTTTTGTGAGATACTGTATAGCATACATTTGTTACATTGCACGAGGCATACGTATTATAGGGGTGTATTTATCTTAAAAGTCCTATTTCGGCCAGAACTCCGCTTTAAATCAATTCACAGAAAGAAATAAATGCATGCAGTAATTAAGTACTGGTCCAAGCTTGTGATAACTATGGCAATGGTCAGACCTCCCCCCCAGTGATTGGTTTAAAAAATAGACAGGAAAGTACAAGCTGGAGCAGGTGTCAGCTAGATTTTACTCAGGAGTTGTTTCTGAAGGCTGTCAGATGGCATAGCAAAGAGGATGGAGCCCTTTGAATCCCAGTCTTCTGGAATTTAAAGTAATGCAGAGGAGGATGAGAAGATCTCAAGTGGTCCTTTTAAAGGAAAGAAGCTTTATAGAGGAACTGTAGTCTGCTCACATAATTTGTAATAAAAATATATTTGCCATTCTGAAGCTTCCCTTCAACCACTTTGCATATTATTTTATATATACTGTGATTCTGTACTTGCCAAATATGCTGCAGAAATCTCCCTCCACTAAGTCTGGCTGTAGCCATTTTAACTGTGGGCAGCTGAAGCTGCTGCCTGTTCACTTCCTGGATTTACACACAGCGGTACACCTCCAGCTCTGCAGCCCAGTAGTTCTCATTGGCCTTCTTATGACTCACCCCCCCTCCCTTCCTGGCAAATTCTCACAAGGGTGAGAGAGAGCTGTGCATGATGTCATAAGCCTAGGCTAATGACCAGGGAAGAAAGAGGAAGTGGGCTGTATAAAAAAATGTTTTACTATCCAAAGTTAAAACAACAAGGGCAGAAGATTTAATAGATGGAAACTTGAAAAAAATGACTGAAGGTCCGCTTTAAGGAGCGCACACTGCTGGATCATTTTCACAGAGGCTGATACCCTGCAGAAGTTCAGGTTATCCAAGCCACTAATCATGGAGCTTTTTACCCAACTCATAGGGTACCTTGAGCCCTCAACCCAGAGAAGCCATGCAGAGGCGGCTCTCTAATTAGGCAAATTAGGCGTTCGCCTAAGGCCTCGCACTCACAGGGGCCTCGCGGCCGCCTAATTTGCCTATGATCAGTCACTTATGTTGGCGCTGGTGGCTCCGCCTACCCCCGCTGGGACTCGCTGTTGCCCAGGGGCTGACTGACAAATCTTGGTCCCCTGTCAGGAGGTGCGGGAAGCTGGGCAGTAGAGGTCTCTAGGTGGGGGCAGTGGTGGGATGACAGCACCCGGCTCCAGGTGCCATTTGTACAATACGAGTGGGCGGCATGTCCATGTGGGACCCACAGCTGAGCTGCTCCTTCACCCTGCACCGCTCACCCGACCTCTCCGCATCTGCCTCCTGTTCAGATTGTTCAGCAGTCGGGGCGGGGGGTGCTGAAATTATCCAGCTGAGCTGCCCCGTGACTGTGAAGAGGTGGCGATCCACCTCCAATCTCCTAATGCTGCCTGTCCGACCAGAGAAAACGTGAGTGCCGCCTCCCTGTGTGCCTGGATAGGAGGAGCGGTGGAGAGACTGCACATAGAGGAATTTTTCCATATCCCTCCGCCCCCTGCAGCCGCTGAATACTCACTTCTCCTCCTCTCCCTCCTGCAGACATTCAGCGGCTGCAGGAGGGATATGGAATAATTCCTCTATGTGCAGTCTCCCCACTGCTCCTCCTATCCAGGCACACATCCTCCTATCTAACTTCTTCTGCACCGCCCGCCTTGTGCTCCCTGGCTCCGCCCGCCCGCTCTGTAGCGCCCCCATGCTCTCCAGCCCCTTCTTGTGATCCCTAAATCCTCCCCCAGTGCTTTCCGCCACCCCCTGCTCTCCACTCCCATTTTTTCTGCCCCCCTCTCAAGTCCCCCCCAGCACTCTCTGCCCCCCCCCCAGTACTCTTCAGCTCC
>BLSH010207308.1:1312499-1345435 GCA_018402905.1 Glandirana rugosa | reverse complement strand
TCTCTCTCTCTCCCTCCCTCTCTCTGCGCTGTGCTGCGATCCCCCCTCTCTTTTCTCTTTTGACTCAGTGACATCCCCCTTGCCATTCTCCCAAGGCACAGGACATTTTTAGAGGGGTTGCCACCTTGCTGGGTCCCCAATGTTTTATTAGCTGCATAGGTCTGATGGGTGAGGAGGGTGCCCTGGAAGTGGTGCTGAGGAACTGTGTGCAAGATCTGTGCATCTTTCTGTATTTTTTTTTATTATTTATTTTTATTTTTTTATTGAATTTTTTTCCCCATCATGGGCTTGAGTGGGGCCTCATGTGTAAGTTTCGCCTAAGGCCTCACAAAGCCTAGAGCCGCCTCTGAAGCCATGCCATACCAGCTATGACTAAATTGCTGGCTGCCTTACACTTTCTTTGGAAGAGCATCATATCAGATGCTTGCAATAACTTACTGCATGGTTTCATGCATTACTTAAAGAGGAGTTCCACCTGGGGAAAAAATGAAATACTGTAAAAAAGAAAAGACAAATACTGTAGCTGTTGACTTTTAATATATGGACACTCACCTGTCCAGGGAGCCTGTGATGTCGGCACCCCAGCTGATTTTCGTATCCCCTCCCGGGTGCTGCCGCCGCCATTCCTGGTAAGGAAAATTCCCTACTGCGCATGTGTGAAGCGCGCTGCCCTTTCTAATTGGCCCGGCGGCGGGGGAAGGAGGAGGAGGCCGAATTTCCGAGGGTGGTGAAGGGTACCTGTTAAAAACGGGTACCCGTTCCCCCTCCCGGACAGGGGACGGGGGCAGATTAGCGGAAGTTCCACTTTTGGGGGGAACTCCGCCTACTTCGGAAAGGTAACACATACAAGATTTTGGAGAGGAGAGTTTCTTTGTGAATTGCACGTTTTTTTTTTTTTCAGAACATTGTGTGCTATTTTACCGCATACTCGGATTACGTAAAATATCGCTTGGTGAATTGTACCCAATGTGTCTATAACAGTTTTACAAGCATTCAAAATAAGCAAAAAAACAATGTGTTGTACTTTTGGTAACCCATACCAACCAATCACAAGTCACCCTCCACAGATCTGACATCAATAATCGAACACCTTATTTGTTTCATTGATTCACTGCACTTTGCACGTCATCCTTTTCCTTTGTACTGCTTTTTGAATAAGGTTATCAGTGCTGACAGACATTATTGTTGGCGTTTTACCATCATAGCATTCCTATTGCTTTAATAATTCAATTAATGAACGAATATATTAATTATGTACATTTAGTATGCACTGACCTCCATAACAGTAGATCTATAATTAATAATCACCATAGAGCCCAAACACTTAACAAGATTCTATCATAGCCTTTGGCTGTAAATCCCCATTGTACCCTTTCGGAGAGTACACCTTCACAATAAATCATCATTTACTCATTACTAGAGATGGCTGCTTGAAGACAACCGCTATGACTTTGATTGAAGTAACTTATACGCCCTATGACTGTGGGCTCTATAAAACAATACATAGAGTTATATTACAGATACTATCTCTGTCTCTCCATCCATTGTTCCCTAGTCTTCCGCAAATGGATACAGTATAAATTCCAGAAATAACAGATCAATCATATAAAATGAGTTGTCACTTTTAAATTAATCAAACAATCCGCTGCTGCTGAAGGCAATGTTTTTTCATCTGGGGAGACAAAAGCAATTTATGATGTTGCTGAAATGGTTTGCAAGCTGATAATAGCCATTTTGTCACAAATCCAAGCACTGTCTTAAACAAACATGTCAATCATCAATGCTCAGCACTTCTACTACTTTCATTTAAAGAATTTGTCCTGAAAAAAAAAAAAACACCGGAGCACGAGATATTTATGTTGCTATCATTTGTGTTACATACTTTTTCCATTCTGCATCTGAATGGCCAGCTCACCCAATACGATATAAAGGGAATAGCAATGGCCATAGCTAACCGTGCAGCAACTATGAGACCTAGAAGGTGAAAAAAACGAATTCTTGCTGGCTACACAGGGACTTATGGAGGCAGAAATTGCTTTTAATATACATTTGAATAAAATAAACTTATGTATAGAAACTGAGACGTGGATTTGTTTTACTGACAGAGGCTTAAAGTTTTACTAAACCCACAACAGTAAAATCAGTCTGTATATGCAGTAAAGCATGCTTGTTATAATCACTGTGAAATCTAAGGGGTTAATTCTCTGCATTGTGAAAAAAGGCTGTTTGATCCTGACTTCTGAGATCATCAACCACTTTACCACTGTCCCCAATCCATCTGCTAATAGAACAGAGCCTTGAGGGCACTCTGCACATGCTCAGTTTGGTGTTTATTGCTAGAGAGGTTTTTTTTCTTGGGAGGGTGCATGTGATCAGCACAGGGCCAGTGGTCCTGCAGCCTCATTGGACAATTAGGGGAGAATGAAAACTCCACCTACAAGCTTTAGCCAGTGCTCAGCTGGGCACTGATAGAAGTCACAAGACTGCTATATACTGCTGATGATAAAAGGTATTTAACAGTTTGTATTTACTAAAATAATTGCATTTCCATGTTCTGTGTACCGATGGGGACCACATATAGTAAATTCAGGGTCCTAGGTTTAGTAATACTTTAACCACTTGACCACTGGCCGCTTAAACCCCCTTAAAGTGGTTGTTAAGCTCCCATTCCCTCTGTATTAGCACAATACGTTCCCCTGTGCCTGTGTTATAACTTATATATACTTATCTGTGTAGATTACACACCGTCTGCCTAGGATTAGTTGTCTTTTTTCTCTCTCCTCTGCTCAGCAAAGAATTCCTGAGGGTGGGGCTGAGCACTGCTGCTGACCTCAGCTGGAGAGGAGAAGAGAGAGCCGTGTGTAGGAAGCCAGATTGCTATGTATACAGATAAGAATATTTATGATAGAACACTGAGACAGGCGAACTTCTTGTTCTAATACACAGGGGTATGGGGCTTTAAAATTTAATTATTTAATTATTTAATTATTTAATTATGAGAGCAGAGAAGAGACTCTACATACTGACAGGGAGAGGGACAGGGAGGGGGAGGAGGGGGAGTTGAAGACAGGCAGAGGAGAATAGGAGAGCTGCTAGTGACACAGACTGCACAGACCACCTGCTCTCAGGATCAGCTAATATGATCATGGAGCGTACGTTCGCCTCGAACATTGGGCGTTCCCCCGTACATCGAATTTGGAACATTATGGGGCGTTCGCAGCTACTTTGCACCCCATAATGCATTGCGCGCAGACGGTGCGCACAGCTCCTCCCCGTAGGGAGGGCTCCTGCCATCTGCACACTTTTTGCTTGGACAGTTAATTTATATGGCAGGGTGTAAGCAGGTGACCACGCCTCTTCTGATGTCATGTGATGTCAGAGGGGCAGGGTCACACACTTACATCACCGGGTGGCCCCGCGCTTCCATATAAGTTAACTGTCAAAGCAAAAAGCACTCAGTCGGCGGGAGCCCTCCCATAGAGGAGGATCTGTTGCGGCTTTTTTTTTTTTGTTCTTTCGGGTTCGTCACATGCCGTGACTGATGATGGATTACAATGGGGACACTTTTTTTTTTCTTTTTTAATAAAGGACTTGTCCCTAATTGTCTCCTGTGGTTTTTTCTTTTTTGACACTTTTTGGTGAATTAGTAGGGGTACGATGTACCAGATACTAATTCACATAGGGGAGCTTCTAGATTCCGATAAGCCCCCCGCTCGCAGACCCCCACAACCACGGCCCAGGGTTGTGGGAAAAAGGGGAGCAAGGTGCTTTGGGGTGGGGGGCACAGAGCCCCCCTGCCCCAAAGCACCCATACTCCCCATGTTGAGGGCATGTAGCCCGGTACGGTTCAGGAGGGGGGCTCTCGTCTGTCCCCCCCTATCCTGGCCGGCCTGGTTGCATTCTCAGATAAGGGTCTGGTTTGGATTTTAGGGTGGACCCCACGTCAATTTTTTTTTATTTTGGCATGGGGTTCCCCTTAATATCCATACCAGACCCGAAGGGCCTGGTATGGACTGGGGGGGGGGGGGGGGGGGGGATTTTTTCAGTGATTTTTTTGTGTATTGCCGGGAGCCGGCAATACATTACAGCCGCGGGTGATTTTAATTGACATTTTTTGACATGTCATTTTGCTCTGGCACTGTTCTAAACATCACAGAGTTGTGCCCTTTTACAGGCAGACTAACGGGATCCCCCAGGCTCATTATTTAACCACTTAAGGACTGGAAGGATTTCCCCCTTTAGGACCAGAGCCCTTTTTGCGATTCGGCCCTGCGTCGCTTTAACTGACAATTGCGCGGTCGTGCGACGTTGTACCCAAACGAAATTTGCGTCCTTTTTTTCCCACAAATAGAGCTTTCTTTTGGTGGTATTTGATCACCTCTGCGTCATTTCTGATCGCCGCTATAAACAAAAGAAGAGCGACAATTTTGCAAAAAAAACCCAAATTTCTTACTTTTTGCTAAAATACAAATCCCCAAAAAAAATATAAAAAAACATTTTTTTTCATCGGTTTTGGCCGATTTATATTCTTCCTCATATTTGTGGTAAAAAAAAATCGCAATCGGCGTTTATTGATTGGTTTGCGCAAAAGTGGTCACGTTTACGGATGATGAGAATTCATTTCTGGGGTTTTTATTTATTTTTATTTTTTACTAGTAATGGCGGTGATCTGTGATTTTTAGTGGTACTGCGATATTTCAGCGGACATGTCGGACCATTTTGACACTTTTTTGGGACCATTGGCATTTATACAGCGATCAGTGCTATAAAAATGCACTGATTACTGTGTAAATGCCATTGGCAGTGAAGGGGTTAACCTGCAGGGGGCGCTCTAAGGGTTAACAGTGTTCCCTGGGCATGTTCTAACTGTGGGGGGACTGCCCTAGCTGGGGAAGGGAAGTGATTACAGCCTCCATGTAGAGGAAGGCTGTGATCACAGCCCTTCCCCCCTCACAGAACGGAGGTCCGTGTTTACTTACAGGGACCTCCGTTCTTTCACTCCAGGTGGGGCATCGCGGGTGGCCGGCGGAGATCGAGTCCGCCGCACCCGCTCCCTGGCCCTCCCCGGACACAGTGAGCGTGCGGGCGCGCCTCCGGTGGCGCGCGCGCGCTCACTGGGCACGATCTCGCGGCCGCCGTCATATGACGGCAATCCGCGCAATAGAGCCACCTTGTCGCCGCCAAATGCCGATCAGCAGTCGGCAAGTGGTTAAAGGAATATTTAATTTTTATTGTTTCACTTTAACCACTTGCTTACTGGGGGCTTAAACCCTCTTCCTTCCCAGACCAATTTTCAGCTTTCAGCGCTATCGCTACATTACAATTGTGCGGCCGTGCGACGTTGTACCCAAACAAAACTTTCTTTTGGTGGTACTTGATCACCTCTGCGGTTTTTATTTTTTGCGCTATAAACAAAGAGCGACGATTTTGAAAAAAGAACAATATTTTTTACTTTTTGTTATAATAAATATTCAAAAAATATATATAAAACAAAAATTATTCATCAGTTTTGGCCGATATATATTCTTCTACATATTTTTGGTAAAAAAGAAATCGCAATCTGCGTATATTGATTGGTTTGCGCAAAAGTTATCGCATTTACAAACCATGAGAATTAATTTATTGCGTTTTTATATATTTTTTGTTTTACTAGTAATGGCAGCGATCTGCAACTTTTATCGGGACTGCGACATTGCAGCGGACATGTCGGACATTTTTTACACTTTTTTGGGACCACTGACATTTATCCAGTGATCAGAAATTTAAATATCCACTGATTACTGTATAAATGTCACTGTCAGGGAAGGGGTTAACACTAAAGGGGCAATCAAGGGGTTAACTGTGTTCCCTGTATGTGTTCTAAGTGTATGGGCGCTGGGTTGGCAGGGACATAACAGATCTCACTGATCCCAATCACAGGGATCAATAGATCTGTTATGTCCCCCCTCGCAGAACGGAGAACCACCATGTTTACATTGGCGGTTCCCCGTTCTGCCGATCTATTAGGCGATCGCGGGTCTCCAGCGGACATCGAGTCTACCCGACCCGCGACCATGCCCACACAGCGTGCGGTGGCTGCCAGAGCAAAGGGGTGGACATTCATGGACGTTCGTCCGGCAATTCAGATCCGCGCTGTAGCCGTCTTTCGGCTATAGTGCGGATCTTTAGAGGTTAAGCATTATTAAAATCACTGCTCCTGAAAAAACGATCGATTTAAAAACTTTGTTTTGCATTGATACATGTCCCCTAGGGCAGGACCCGGTTCCCCATATACTTTTTATGGAAATAACTTGCATATAAGCCATTAAAATGAACACTTTTGATTTTTCATGTTCGAGTCCCATAGACGGTGTTCGAATGTTCGCACAAATTTTTTGGCTGTTCGCATGTTTCGGTGCGAACCAAACTGGGGGGTGTTCGGCCCATCCCTAATAGGGCAGTCTCCATTCAGGGGGGGGGGGGTCAAGACCTGGCATTATCACACAGGATTATTGGGGTATACAGAGGGATCATGTAAAAAGCAAAAGCACCATGCTGCTAATTGCACATTAAAGAGACATGAGCAGCATTTTTTTTGGGTTAACAAACAGACCAATGTACAGCTTTCAGGGCTCTCACATTTTGAATGACAATTACTCAGTCATGCAACACTGTACCCATATGAAATTGTTGTCCTTTTTCACACAAATAGAGATTTCTTTTGGTGGTGTTTAACCACTTCAATACAGGACGTTTATACCCCCTTCCTGCCCAGACCAATTTTCAGCTTTCAGCGCTCTCACATTTTGAATGACAATTACTCAGTCATGCTACACTGTACCCAAACAAAATTTTTATCATTTTTTTCACACAAATAGAGCTTTCTTTTGGTGGCATTTAAGAACCTCTGGGTTTTTTTATTTTTTGCGACATAAGTGAAAAAAGTGCAAAAATTTTGAAAATAAAACACCTTTTTTTAGTTTCTGTGATAAAATTTTGTAAATGAGTAATTTTTGTTCATAAATTTGGGCCAAAACCTATACTGCTACCTATGTTTAGTAAAAATAACCCAAATAAGTGTATATTATTTGGTCTGTGTGAAAGTTATAGAGTCTACAAGCTATGGTGCCAATCATTGAAAATTGATCACACCTGATGCACTGATGGCCTATCTCAATTCTTGAGGCCATGAAATGTCAGGAATGTGCAAATACGCCCCAAATTACCCCATTTTGAAAAGTAGACATTCCAATGTATTTAGTAAGAGGCATGGCAAATTTTTTGAAGTTGTACTTTTTTCCCACAATTCTTGGGAAAATTAAGAAATTATTTTTTTTTTTTTGCACAAAATTGTCATAACAACAAGTTATTTCTCACACACAGCATATGCATACTTCCAATTACACCCCAAAATACATTTTGCTACTCGCCCCGAGTATGGCGATACCACATGTGTGAGACTTTTTCACAGCCTGGCCACGTAGAGAGGTCCAACATGCAGGGAGCACTGTCAGGCATTCTAGGAGCAGAAATTTCACATCTAATTTCCTAACCACCTATTACACTTTTGAAGGCCCTGGAGGACCAGGACAATGGCATTGCCCAGAAAATGACCCCATTTTGGAAAGCAAACACCCCAGCGTATATTCTATGAGGCATTATGAGTCTTTTGAATGGTTCATTTTTTTCCACAAGTCTTCGAAAAACGTGGAAAGAAAATGAAAACACTTTTATTTTTACACAAAGTGGTCAATTTATAAGATATTTCTAACACATAGCATGTACATAGCAAAAATTAACCCCCAAAATATATTCTGCGACACCACATGTGTGAGACTTTTACACAGCCTGGCCACATAGAGAGGTCCAACATGCAGGGAGCACCGTCAGGCATTCTAGGAGCAGAAATTTCACATCTATCCATTTCCTTTCCTTCCTATGAATTTTAAGTGGAACCCCGCTCCAAATTAAAAAAAATGGCATGGGGTTCCCCCAAAATTGATACCCTTATTCAAGCATGCAGCCCGGCAGGCCAGGAAAGGGGGTGAGATGAGCAAGCGCCCCCCCCCTGGACCATACCAGGCCGCATGCCCTCAACATGGGGAGTATGGGTGCTTTGGGGCAGGGGGGCTCTGTGCTCCCCCCCAAAGCACCTTGTCCCCATGTTGTTGAGGGCAAGGGCCTCTTCCCGACAACCCTTGCCGGTGGTTGTCGGGGTCTGCAGGCGGGGACTTTAACAAGGGCGCCCCCAGATCCCGGCCCCCCACCCTATGTGCATGAGTATGGGGTACATTGTACCCCTACCCATTCACCTGAAAAAAAGTGTAAAATAAAAACCACACTACACAGGTTTTTAAAATCTTTTATTAAATCAGCTCCGGCATCTTCTCCCCTCTCCGGCTCTTCTTTCTTCTGCTCTTTTGCGACGTCTTCTATCTTCTGAGGGGTCTTCTTTCTTTTCTCTCTCTGCGGTGTCTTCTGCTCTTTTGCCGGTCTTCTTTGTTGTCCTCTTGCCTCTGATCTCTCTCTCCCTCCCTGACACGACGCAATCTCCTTCGTGAATGCCAGCTGCGCTGTGTGCTTTGACTTATATTGGCATGGTGCGGGGCCACCGACTGACATCATCTGGAGGCCCCGCCCCTTTATTACGTCACAGCCCCCACCATTGTATTTGTGATGTAATGCGACTTGTGCTCCTAATGTTGGTCTGAGAATCGGACTAGTGTGAACCCAGCCTCAGTGAAAGTTGTTGGCTGTTGTATCTCGCGTACTGACATGCACAAAACGATCGTACGACCAAGCCGAATGTAGTGACGTGTTATGAACGTATAAAGAGAAAGTTCAGGTGCCTGTAATTTGTGTCTGGCCGTTCCTGACTTCTGAGCATGCGTGTTTTGGACAATACAACTTGTTGGACCAACTTCTCTGTACACGCGATACAACAGTCGTACGACCGCTTGTTGGTACTACCAAGTTTTCTAGTCTGCTCATACAACTTCTGTTGTACGACCGTCGTACGTCGGCTGTTCTAATCACGTGTACTAAAGGTCGATTTAGCATACAACGGTCGTTCGTACTACCTGTTGTATACGATCGTCGACCCGTGTGTATAAGGCATTAGAGTCTACAATCTATGGTGCCAATCACTGATAATTGATCACACCTGATGTACTGACGGCTTATCTCATTTCTTGAGACACTAACAAGCCAGGAAAGTACAAATACCCCCCAAATGATCCCTTTTTGGAAGGTAGACATTCCAAGGTATTTAGTAAGAGGCATAGCAAGGTTTTTGAAGTTGTGATTTTTTCCCACAATTCTTTGCAAAATAAAAATGTCTTTTTTCTTTTCACAAAATTGTCATTGTAACAGGTTATTTCTCACATACATCATATGCATACTGCAAATTACAGCCCGAAACACATTCTACTACTCCACCTGAGCATGGCGATATGCCACCCCATGTGTGAGACTTTTACACAGCTTGGCCACATACAGAGGATATTGTTACATTGTTGCTCTGGCTTGGATCAATGTAACTAGGCATATTCCATACCTGTGGGATTCCCGTGAGGGCTCGAAATCACTATAGTAATCACCGCTACTACATCCATCTCCTCTAGCTTCTGAGGCTCATGCCAAGCAGCTTCCCTGCTGCATTATGGGCACAGGAGGCACCATTCAGAGAACACTTTGCATTTTCTCAATCAGCATTCTTTGATAAGACAAGGTGGAGGGCATGACACCTCTTCCAATCAGAAAACAGCATATGGGCTGGTTTCAGCATAGTAGTTTAGCTGCATGCTTACTCCTTAATTACTATGGGATACCAACCTGCACTCGTCGTGTGCCAAGCTGGTTAGCTCTGAAAGGAGAGTAGTATCCCGTTTTTTCTTACTTCTACATCAGAAGGAGAAGGAAAACATAGCAAAGCCTTACAGAGGTTCCAGCCCCACCCTACCTAATCCAAAACTAAGAAAAAAGTTTTGTTAGGTGCTACACTTTCATGAGTTTTTCTGTTTGTTTTCTCTTTCTCAGCTTTTATTCATACATACTTATTTTACTTATTTTGAAAGTTGTGCAAGACCTTGTTATTCAGTTTTGGGATTCTCAGAGATGTCAGTTGGGGAAACATCAACCAATAGCTGCAGACCGCAGGTGGTTTTATTGAAGCAAGGGACTTTCAGCATGCTTTGTACAGAAGGTATACAAGCAATGACACTGTTTAGCATAAACAGCAAGGCACAGATGTGAGTTTTCAGTGGCTGTAACATTAGAATCAGCAAGGATGAAATTCCAACAACTACAAAGATAATATTGGATGCAAGACCTGAAAGAAGAATAAAGATGCAGACTGTTGTAAATTCAGATGATCCCCCTGAGGATTATTATTATACAGGATTTATAAAGCGCCAACAGTTTGTGCAGCGCTTTACAATAAAGAAGGGACACAGTACAATTACAATACAGTTCAATACAGAAGGAATAGGAGGGCCCTGCTCGTGGAGCTTACAATCTAAAGGGCAGGGATGGCAAATGACAATGCTCAGATTTGAAAGAGTTACTATGAGAAAGCCAGGGCACCAGCAAAACATTGGAAAGACTCTTGGCATATCTAAGATGGAGATGCTCTATATGCAAGTACAGGCAGTCCCCGGGTTACAAACAAGATAGGGTCTGTAGGTTTGTTCTTAAGTTGAATTTGTATGTAAGTCAGAACAGGTACATTTTTTAAGTGTAGCTCCAGACAAAAAAAATAATTTTTACATTTTTTGGATAGCATAGGGAAGGGCTGACACTCCTGTAACATTTGTTTTGCTGTCTGTACCCCTGTTCAAAAGATTTCACCTCACATTCTGTCCCTATGACAATTGGTATTTGAAAATATTAGATTGTTGGTGAAATAAGGAGACACCTTTTTTCCATGATTACTCTTACAGTAGGGGTAGATTTCCGCTCACTTCCTGTTGTCTCCCTTTTTTTTTGTAAGTAGGAGTCATTTGTAAGTCGGATGTTTGTACCCCGGGGACCGCCTGTATATGTAAAACCTAACAATGATCTTCTATTATTGGCTCTATTTTGGTGTCGTAACCACTTACCTACTGCCTTAGAATGACGGCCGGGAAGTGGTTCGGTTATCTTGATTGAGCAGCATATGAAGTCCAGCAGGATAACAAGCCGGAGTGCGCTTGCGGGGGCGCGCAGCGTGGAGATCGGTGGTAAAGAGCTTCTGTCCGAAGCTCTTCATCACGTGATCAGCTGATCACAGTGTAAATAGGAAGAGCCGTATATCGGCTTTTCCATTACTCACTTCTGCAGGCGCGAGTAGATGAGAGCCAATCGGCGGCTCTCCTGACAGGTGGGGTTTGCGCTGACTGTTTATCAGTGCAGCCCCCCACCCCGAGGATTGCCACCCAGAACCACCAGGGAGCTAACCCAGGACCTCCAGGGAGCCCACCCAGGGTCCACCAGGGAGCCCACCCAGGGACCACCAGGGGTGCCTACCCAGGACCACCAGGCAGGAAAGCCCACCCAGGACCACCAGTTATGGCAAACAACTGGCAATAGGGATGGCACTCAGTGCTCATCTGTGATGCCCGCCAGTGCCTCCTTAGCAGTGCTGCCTAACAGTGCCATCTATCAGTGTCACCCATCAGTGGCCATCAGTGGCCACGAGTGCCACCTATCAGTGCCCATCAGTGCCACCTATCAGTGCCCATCAGTGCCACCTATCAGTGCCCATCAGTCTCACCTATCAGTGCCATCTATGAGTGCCCATCAGTGCCACTTATTAGTGCCCATCAGTGCTGCATATCAGTGCCAACTATCAGTGCCCGTCAGTTCTGCTTATCAGTGCCGCCTATCAGTGCTGCATATAGGTGCCTCATCATCAGTGCCACCTCATCAGTGTCAATCAGTACTGACTCATCAGTACCCGTCAGTGTAGCCTCATCAGTGCTCATCAGTGATGGAGAAAACATACTTATTTACAAAGTTTTGTAACAGAAACAAAGAAAAACTTTCTTTTTCAAAATGTTGGAACTTTTTTTTTATTTGTAGCACAAAAAATAAAAACCCCAGAGGTGATCAAATACCACCAAAATAAAGTTCTATTTGTGGGGAAAAAATGATAAAAACTCTGTTTGGGTACAACGTTGCATGACCGCGCAATTGTCGTTCAAAATGCGACAGCGCTGAAAGGTAAAAATTGGTCTGGGCGGGAAGGGGGGTAAGTGCCTGGTATTGAAGTGGTTAAATATATTATTGAAAGTGTTTTATTTTATCTGTTAGGACTACAGAACACCCCCTCCCTGTGCTATATAGGAAGGGGGTGTTATGTAGTCCTAACAAACTTCCTATCCTAGGATGTCAACTTTTCTCCTCCATAGATACAGTACAGTCAGAGAGCATTATTCAAAACACAAATACACACATTTAGTCAATAAGTCCTATTATTTGTAGCAACGCTTCCTATCACACCCCTAAAGAGACAGGTGCTCAAAGTCCTCCTGGATGTTATAAAGAGGTGTGGGTAAGTGATGAAAACAGTTCAGAAGAGGGTGGATTAATCTTGCTTAAAGATGTTAAAAGTGCACCATCAACCAACACACGGCACCTCGTGGGACACTCCCCTATGGGTATGCACTTACCATATCATGGTAAGCAAGACGCCTTTCAATCACTTATTGTAGGAGCCTCCTCCTCACACTGCTCACATTCCCAACACTCCGTTTGAGATGGGCATGCTTTCCCATTTACAGAATGAGCTTTACCAGATAAGGGCTGGCTTTGCTTGTTGTGGGGGTTAAATGAGCGACCATGAGAGCTACTCTGATTGAGGATCCTCCCACTGAGTGTAGTCATGCTGCGGATGGTTTTCTGTAAAGAGATGAGCGGCTCGTCAGGTGGGCTGGTCTATCAAGGACTCCAGTGCATAAATACGGTATGCTGCATTGCTAGGCTATGCCCTCTGTAGAAGTCATGGTGACGAAACGCATCAGACCGTGACCTTGTGTCTCACTGACAGGAAGTGACGGAGGAAGGCGTTCTTTGCTGACTCCAATAGCGGTCCTGGAACACGGTGATACAGTGACATGTTTAGCCTGCTTTCTTGATTTTTATACATTGTAAGTGTGATTTTAAAAGGTGGTCCGTTGGAATAAAATTATGGAATTATGCGATGTGAGCTCTTTCTTTTTTTATGCCCATCTCAAATGGAGTGTTGGGAATGTGAGCAGTGTGAGGAGGAGGCTCCTACAATAAGTGATTGAAAGGCGTCTTGCTTACCATGATGTGGTAAATGCATACCCATAGGGGAGTGTCCCACGAGGTGCCGTGTGTTGGTTGATGGTGCACTTTTAACATTTTAAGCAAGATGAATCCACCCTCTTCTGAACTGTTTTCATCACTTACCCACACCTCTTTATAACATCCAGGAGGACTTTGAGCACCTGTCTCTTTAGGGGTGTGATAGGAAGTGCTGCTACAAATACCAGGACTTATGGACTAAATTTGTGTATTTGTGTTTTGATCATTTGTATGTGCTTTAGCAGCAGCTTGTGTGAATTTCAAACATTTCATCCTATAGCGCTGAGCAGAGTTGGTGGGCGGTTAATATTTGAGTGTTTAAGAGAGCATTGTTGCTCTAGGACTGGTAATATGTTGCTGGCAGGATCAGCAGGTGAAAATAAAGGAAAAAAATGCTTGGAAAAAGTAAGAAAGCAATTGCAGCCATCACATATATGAACTGATAAGCTGCAACTGCAACATCACCTTGTTAAACAACCCATTCAGTTTAACCACTTTCCGACCGTGCTATAGCCAAACGTTGGCTACAGCGCAGTTGTCCAGCTCTGGAAGGGCGTCCCCCCCAGAACTAAACCCCCGCACATGCATCCGGCACGATCTGTGATCGCTGTAAAGGGCCAATCACAGAGACCCTTTACCATGTGATCAGCTGTGTCCAATCATAGCTGATCACATGTAAACAAACTTGTCAGTTATCAGCATATGACATACTCCCAGAACAGTGCTCCTGCCTGCCCATCATTGTACTATACGCCAGACAAGAAGGTGTTAAAATACAACTAAAGGCAAGGGAAAGAGATTAGAACCCTTGTCAGGTTTTTATTGCTGTCTGTGCCCCATTACCCTCTCTATTGGTCATGTTTACTATTATCATCAAAAGAGAAAGTAAAAGAAAATCCCAAAATTTTGGGTTGTTTCCAGAACAGCAATAGAGGGGAAATCTTTCAATGGGGACACTAGCTGTGATGACCCTGGTGAGAACCCGAAATTTTGATGGGATTTCCTCTCACTTCAAGTTTTGGCTATGGGACAGGAAGTAAAGGGAAATCTCCCCAACTGGACACAGATGGCAATAAAAAAAAATCTGCCAGCGTTATAACCCTCCCTTACTCTATCCAAGATGAGAAGAAACATTTTTTGCCTTTATTTCTTCTACTTTAGTTTTTTGCTAGTATCTTTTTTCTTCTTAATTTTTGTCCTTCTATCAAGACTCTTCTCTATATTGCTGCTGAAGTTTTCTCTTTTATTGCAGCTTTTTGGCACATATGTCCTCAGTCTGCCATTTGGAGTTACATAGTTAGTCAGGTTGAAAAAAGACACCAGTCCATCTAGTTCAACCAAGTTCCACAACCGAGTTCCACATCTATACACCACTGGACTAGATGTTATATTCAGGCACTGGCACCACATGGGTCACTTTCCAGTTCTGGAGTGTGTTCAAAGTCCAGAGCCTCAGAAGCAATGCCAAGTGAAGAGTATGATGAGTAAGATACCGTACAGCGTTTTTCAAAGTTTTTTAGCATTCACTAAAAAAATGCTTCTAAAATACTGCATGAGTCATTTTATAGTCATGAGGTATTTTAGTAGTGAAAGCCTGCAGTAATTTACTACCGGCTGTAGCTGACGTCCTTACCACAGCCTGGCAGGCTGGTTGTTAAAAAGCATGTGGCTGTAACTGTATTGGTTAAGGAGCGGGTGGCCGCTGAGTCCTTAACAACCCTGGCAATGAAAAATTAAGAAAAAAAATGGCATGGGGTCCCATACCAAACCATACCAGTCCCTTCAGGTCTAGGATTGAATTGTGAGGGGAACTCCCACACCAATTTGGTTTGTAAAAAATGACATGGGGCCCCCCAAAATCCATACCAGACCCATATCCCAGCATGCAGTTCGGCAGGTCAGGAAAGGAGGGGACGAGCAAGCGCCCCCCCCTCCTGAACCATGCCAGGCCACATGCCTTCAACATGGGGAGTGCTTTGGGGCAAGCACCTTGTTCCCATGTTGATGGGACAAAGGCCTCTTCCCCACAACAATGGCCGGTGGTTGTGGGGGTTTGCAGGTGGGGGGCTTATCGGAATCTGGAAGCCCCCTTTAACGGGTGGCACTATGCAGAGTTTTTTGGCACAAGAAGGATTTGACTCAGACAGCGTGGTGAGAGAGGAGTGAGAGAGAGTGCGGGGCAAGTGTGCACCGGACCCCCCCCCCCGACCAAGAGAGGAGGCAGGAGCAACTAGGAGTGACTAGGGGACAGTATCCCCCGGAGAGGAGGCGTGTGACACAGGGGCCGGGAGCAAGGGCAGGAGCAAAGAGACTAATGGACTGTATTCCCCATACAGAAGAGAGGAGGCGTGTGACCCGGGGACCAGAAGCAGCGGCAGGAGCGGTGGTGGAGCGGGAGTGACTAGGGACTGTATTCCCCCATAGAAGCGGACAATGGAGGTGGGCAGTTAAAGACTGACCAGGTTAGTGCAGATCGCACTGTGACGGATCCGACTGTTGACAGAAGACCTGTGCAAAAAGGACTTGATTAGTGCTTTTTTGCGTTTGTGCGCACGCCAGACAGCTCTATTTAGGCTGTGTGCACCCTGCAGCAAGTGCTGTCTGATCTATAGCATGTGACCTGTTTTCGGAGAGACCCGTAACCTGTTATCTGTTCCTGTGACCCGGCTTGTCCCGACCTTGTCTGATCTCCGCCCCGGCTTGCCTACGACCACCCTATTGCCTGATCCAACTACTGATAAAAGGCTGACTGTGTGTACTGAGTGACCTGTGTATTGTGAGACCTGTGTGTTGTGAGTACCTGAGTATTGGGAGTACCTGAGTATTGGGAGTAACTGTGTATTGGGAGTACCTGAGTATTGGGAGTACCTGAGTATTGAGAGTACCTGTGTATTGGGAGTACCTGTATATTGGGAGTACCTGAGTATTGGGAGTACCTGTGTATTGGGAGAACCAGGGTATTGGGAGTACCTGAGTATTGAGAGTACCTGAGTATTGAGAGTACCTGAGTATTGAGAGTACCTGAGTATTGTGAGTACCTGTATATTGTGAGTACCTGTGTATTGGGAGTACCTGTGTATTTGGAGTACCTGTGTGTGGCAAGTACCTGTGTGTGGTGAATACCTGTGTATTGGGAGTATCGGTGTATTGTGAGTACCTGAATTTTGTAAGTGCCTGAGTATTGTGAGTACCTGTGTATTGTTAGTACCTGTGTGTGGTGAGTATTTATTTATTTATTTATTTATTTATGGTACTTATATAGCGCCGTCAATTTACGCAGCTCTTTACATATATATTGTACATTCACATCAGTCCCTATCCTCAAGGAGCTTACAATCTAAGGTCCCTAACTCACATTCATACACATACTAGGGCCAATTTAAACAGGAACTAATTTACTTACCAGCATGTCTTTGGAGTGTGGAAGGAAACCGGAGTACCCGGAGGAAACCCATGCAGGCACAGGGAGAACATGCAAACTCCAGGCAGGTAGTGTCATGGTTGGGATTCAAACCAGTGACCCTTTTACTGCCGGATGAAAGTGCTGTGACACCCATATGAGTACCTGTGTATTGTGAGTACCTGAGTATTGTGAGTACCTGTGTTTGGTGAGTACCTGTGTGTGGCGAGTACCTGTGTGTGGTGAGTACCAGTGTATTGTGAGTACCTGTGTATTGTGAGTACCTGTGTGTTGTGAGTACCTGCATGTTGTGAGTACCTGTGTGTGGCGAGCACCTGTGTGTTGTGGGTACCTGTGTATTGTGAGTACCTGTGTGTGGTGAGTACCTGCGTGCTGTGAGGACACGCTTACTTGGGAGTATTAAGTCAGGAAGCTAGCTGTTAGTTAACCACTTCCTTACTGGGCACTTAAACCCCCCTCCTGCCCAGACCAATTTTCGGCTTTCAGCGCTGTCGCATTTTGAATGAGAATTGCGCGGTCGTGCGATGTTGTACCCAAATATAATTTTTATTTTTTTTCCCCCAGAAATAGAGCTTTCTTTTGGTGGTATTTGTTCGCCTCTGCGGTTTTTATTTTTTGCGCTATAAATAAACAAAGAGCGATGATTTTGAAAAAAGAACAATATTTTTTACTTTTTTGCTATAATAAATATCCAAAAAAAAATATATAAAAAAGAAAATTATTCATCAGTTTTGGCCAATATATATTTTTCTACATATTTTTGGTAAAAAAAATCGCAATCGGCGTATTTTGATTGGTTTGCGCAAAAGCAATTGCGTCTACAAACTATGGTAATTGATTTATGGTGTTTTTACTATTTTTTTTTTTTTTTTACTAGTAATGGCGGCGATCTGCGATTTTTATCGGGACTGCGATATTGCAGCGGACATGTCGGACATTTTTGACACATTTTTGGGACCAATGACATTTATAGAGCGATCAGAAATTTAAATGTCCACTGATTACTGTATAAATGTCATTGGCAGTGAAGGGGTTAACCTGCAGGGGGCAGTGAAGGGGTTAACAATGTTCCCTGGGTGTGTTCTAACTGTGGGGGGGATGGGCGGGTCGGGACATCACAGATCTAACTGATCCCAGTGACAGGGATCAGTAGATCTGCTATGTCCCATTCACAGAACGGAGAACCGCCGTGTTTACATCGGCGGTTCCCCGTTCTGAGGCTGCTACAGGTGATCGGCGAGTCTCGGGCGGACATCGAGTCCACCCGCCCCGCGGACACGCCCACGCAGCATGCGGCAGCCGCGAGAGCGCGCCGCCGCAGGCTGCGAGAGCGCGCGGGGGGCACGCACGAGGGAGGACGTCCATGGACGTCCGCCCGGATTTTCAGAGCCGCGCTGTAGCCGTCTTTCGGCTATAGCGCGGTTCTGTACAGGTTAATCGGACAGAGTATAGTTCCCAGTCCCCACTAAATCAGTAGGTACGATGCCCGGCAGGTGTGGAGATGCGACTCAGTGTACATCTTGTGGCATGTATGCATTCCTTAATCATGCGATCAAGGGCGAATAGTGCTGTACAAAATGTAAGCACGTTGTTTCCCTAGAAGCCCAGGTTCTGAATCTAGGGAAGCAGCTGTCAACACTGAGAAGACTCTCCATACTAAAGGAGAGTTGGGATCGTATCTGGCAGGTGCCGGCAGGGGCCAGCACAGAGGCGGGTGGAGACAAAGAGGTGAAGGCACCAGAACAGAGTAGCTGGGTGACACCCAGGAAGGTCTCACTCAGGAACCAGTCAGGGACCAGCATTGCTGGAGCAGAGTGACGGCCCTAGCTGCCAGGGGAGTAACTCCTCCAGTAAGGGCGGGGATGAAGCCACGGGAAAGGAAAGACAGATTGTGACGGTAGGGGACTCATTTCTCAGAAACACAGAGAGGGCAATCTGTCACGAAGGAAACAGGGGGCTCAAGCATCCAAAACTACAATGTTGGTCCTCACGACATGTCACAGGAAGCACCCTCATGGCTAACTGAGGATAAAATTAGGAATAAACTTGAAAAACTTAATGTTAAAAAGTCACCAGGACCAGATGGCTTGCACCTGAGGGTCCTTAAGGAACTCAGTCAAGAAATTGCCAGACCATTGTACCTAATTTTAAGAACAGTCTACTGACTGGCATGATACCAGCTGATTGGAGAAAAGCTAATGTAGCACCAATATATAAAAAAGGACCAAGATACATCCCTGGAAACTACAGGCCAGTTAACTTAACATTAGAGTTGAGCGAACACCTGGATGTTCGGGTTCGGTGGGTTCGGCCGAACTTCAGGAAAAAGTCTGGGTTCGGTACTAAACTTGACCCGAACTTTACCCCAAACCCCATTGAAGTCAATGGGGACCCAAACTTTTCGGCACAAAAATGACTGTAAAAAAGTCCTAGAGGGCAGCAAAAGGAAGCAAAATAATTTTAGAACAATAATCTGTGCCTTACAGCAACAGCAGCAACCTGACCCTATAGAACTAGAAGATGATTTTAGAACAATAATCTGTCCCTCTAAGCAGTAGACTCTACCTAGTCAGATTGTTCTGTAATGCAGGATGAGATCTGCAATCTGTCCTTAAAAGCAGTAGTAGTAGTAATCTCTACCTAGTCCACAATCAGATCAGGATGAGATGTTATTATATCTGCAATCTGTCCCTCACAGCACCGGCAGCATCCTCTCCCTACACTACCCAGAGAGCATGTGGCATGCAGCACTAAGTGACTCCAGCTTATAAAGAGGCTGGGTCACATGATGCACTGGCCAATCACAGCCATGCCATTAGTAGGCATGGCTGTGATGGCTTCTAAGGGCAAACGAGTGAAACACTTGTTGATTGGCTAACAATTGGCTATTCAACATGCGTGATCAAATTCCCGAACCCAGAACCCAAACTTTTTTCAAATGTCTGGGTTCGGATCCGGGTCACGGACACCCTAAAGTTCGGTATGGACCCGAACTTTACAGTTCGGGTTCGCTCAACTCTACTTAACATCAATAATATGCAAGCTCTTGGAGGGAATAATAAGGGATTATATACAAGATTATTGTAATGTAAACACTATCATTAGCAGTAATCAGCACGGTTTCATGAAAAATCGTTCTTGCCAAACCAATCTATTAACTTTCTATGAGGAGGTGAGCTGCCATCTAGATAAAGGAAGGCCTGTAGACGTGGTGTATCTAGATTTTGCAAAATCATTTGATACAGTTCCCCTTAATCGCTTAATGTGCAAACTAAGGTCTCTCGGCATGAATCAAAGGGTGAGTATGTGGATTGAAAACTGGTTACAGGGGCGAGCCCAGAGAGTGGGGATAAATGGGGAGTACTCTGAATAAAATGGAGTAGAAAGTGGGTTTCCCCAGGGAGCTGTCCTGGGACCAATTCTATTCAATTTATTCATAAACGATCTGGAGGATGGGGTTAACAGCTCAATCTCAATATTTGCGGAAGATACCAAGCTAGGCAGAGCAATAATTTCTCCAAAAGATGTGGAAACCTTGCAAGAAGATCTAAACAAACGAATGGGTGGGCAGATAAGTGGCAAATGAGGTCAACGTAGAAAATGTAAAATAATGGATTTGGGTACCAAGAATATGAACTCAAACTACTCACTAGGGGGGGAGCCTCTGGGGGAATCTAGGATGGAAAAGGATCTAGGGGTCCTAGTAGAGGACAGGCTCAGCAATGCCAAGCTGTGGAAAGCAAGGAAAACACAATTTTTGCATGCATCAAGAAAGGGATTAACTCCAGGGATAAATCAATAATTCTCCCACTATACAAGTCTCTGGTGAGGCCGCACCTGGAGTATGTCATCCAGTTCTGGGCACCAGTCCTCAGAAAGGATGTCCTGGAACCAGAAAGGGTTCAGAGAAGGGCAACAAAGCTAATTAAGAGATTGGAGGACCTTAGTTATGAGGAAAGATTACAAGCACTGAACTTATTCTCTCTGGAAAAGAAACGCTTGAGAGGGGATATAATTTCAATGTACAAATACTGTACTGGTGACCCCACAATAGGGACAAAACTATTCCACGCTAGGGAGAACACAAAGACATGCGGCCATTCACTAAAACTAGAAGAAAGGCAGCTTAAACTGGGTAGAGGGTTCTTTACGGTAAGAGCAGTGAGGATGTGGAATTCTCTTCCACAAACAGTGGTTTCAGCTGGACATAGATAATTTCAAAAAACTATTAGATGGGTACCTAAGGGACCACAACATTAAGGGATACACAGTGTAATACTAACATAAAAGCACACACATAGGTTGGACTTGATGGACATGTGTCTTTTTTAAACCTCACTAACTATGTAACTATGATGGGACAAAGGTCTCTTCCCCACAACCCTGGCCGGTGGTTGTGGGGGTTTGTGGGTGGGGGGCTTATCGGAATCTGGAAGCCCCCTTTAATCCCCAGATCCCGCCCCCCTTATGTGAATGAGTATGGGGGTGCATAGTACCCCTACTGATTCACCAAAAAAAGAGAGTAGTGTAAAAAAAAGACAATAGGCAGTTTTTGACAAGCCCTTTATTTAAAAAACAAAAATGTAAAAAAATGTCTTCCGGTGTAAATCCATCGGCAATCGCAAAGTCTGCCGCTGCCCTTTTTTTTGCAAAAACTGCCTACTGTAATTTTTTACACTACACTTTTTTTTGGTGAATCAATAGGGGTACTATGTACCCCATGCTCATTCATATGGGGAGGCTGGGACCTGGGGGCCTGTTTTTTCTCTTTATTTTTCATTGCCAACAGCTGATGGGTCATTGGTTCTTAAGGAGGCGTGGACAGCTTCCCGGCCTTCTCCCTAAAGCGTAACTTCTGCTTTAAGGACTCCTAACCCCCTTGACAATCCACATTTGGCATGCACGTTTTTTGGTGGGGGAGAGGGTGCCTAGTTTTGACAGTTACCCAGCTCCCATTTCCGCTCGCGCCACCTAGGCGACTCAAGCGGAGGTTTTCCTCCCCCCTCCCTCCCTGCAATCTTCTGGGACACGTCACAGGTCCCAGAAGATTGCCCGGCGATGGCGGAGAGGCGGGGGAGAGAACTGAAGCTTCGGGCAGCCACATCGCTGGACCATGGGACAGGTGAGTGTGTTTATTAAAAGTCAGCAGCTACACTTTTTTAAGCTGCTGACTTTTAATAAGCATAGAAACTTCTGCAACTCCGCTTTAACAACCAGTTAGTCTTCACACAGAATTCGGATCAGTCAATACATTTTCGACTGATTTGAATTTGAATCATTCTGAAAATTTGGAATTCATTAGAAAACCAATAAACGAAACAAAAAGAATTTTAACTGAATGCATTGCTATTGTTATTCAGACATTTTTTTTTTTATTCATTTCAGGTACTTATATAGTGCCTTCAATTTACGCAGCGCTTAACACATATATTATACATTCACATCAATTCAGATACATCAGAATCTCAGAATAATCAAAAATGAATCCGAATTTTGATTCAGACCGAAACAAATTGCACATTTCTAACTTCTACCAGGTTTTTTTTCAGCGTGTGTCTTCCAGTCTCAATAACAACTGTTCCCTTCAAATCTTGTCTTGATGTCACAAGGACAGGAAGTAAGGGGTGGAGAATCTCTCTTATGGAGTCACAAACTGTAAGATAAACTTGACAAAGTTCAAGCTCATCTGCAGTCTGTCCTAAACTAACATTTTGGATGTAGCTGGGATTTAAAAATAAAAGCTTTTTAAGGAGATAAATACTATGATGATGATAAAGAGAATCTGTCATGGGTAAAACAAAACTGCTGCAGATATAAAGTACCAAAAAAACATATAGATATAGAACATAAAATACTGCGCTTCTAGTAAGTGTATAAAACAGCAGCTGTCACTCCAATTGACCAGTTGTATGAATAAAAAATATATAGTGCAGCGCTTAAAACAGTATCAAAATGTGCAAAATATACAAAATGATTGTGTCACAAAAGCATGTATAAAGTGCCAAGTATTTGTGCCAAGTATTTAAAGTGTCCAAGTATTCATTAAATAAACAACAAAAAGCAAAGGACAGTGAAATGGCAGTCCCAAGTAATAAGTGCCAAGTATTTAAAGTGTCCAAGTATTCATTAAATAAACAACAAAAAGCAAAGGACAGTGAAATGGCAGTCCCAACTTCAATATTAAATGTAAACTAAATATCCAGATATAAAGTGTCCGTGCAATATATGTATGTATGTAATATTGGGGTCTATATCATGCGTATAGCGTCTTGATTGTAGACCAATAGGTATAAAGGTCCCCAATATATACCACAATATATGGTGTAACATCCAATGATAGCCACCAAGTGAAAATCCACCACCAAATGTGCAAACGCTTACCAGAAGGCAGGGAAATTCACGCATAGAATGAATATTAATTGGTATCCAATGGAATGGTCCATCATCATTCTCGCATGTTACTCCATCATCACAATCACCATCCCAGTGGAGGAGATAAATCCTTCCACCCAGAATTAATCACCAAGGAACTCAAGCGGTAATAGTATCCAAATTGCAAGTCAGACCATAGAAGAAATAAAAGCCTCCATAGTGTAAAATTGTATAACTTCTTTTAATAAAAAAAAGTTAAAAACACTTACACCAATGAAGACACATATGGGCCCTTCGATCATAAATTTGTGTTGCAATGACCAGGGGGGACAGAAAACAAACGCGTTTCTTCTTAACAGACTTCTTCTGGGGCGCCAAAAAAACATATAGGTGCCTGAACATACATGCAGCAGCCCTCAAAACCTTCTGCTCATGGCCAACAGGTCTGACAGGTAAAGATGCAACACTTCTAAAGGGTAGTGTTATACAGGCGGTCCCCTAGTTACAAACGATCGACTCCTACTTACAAACTGAGGTAGACAACAGGGAGTGAGAGGAAATCTCCCCCCAGGAAGGGAAATTCCCTCCTGTAAGAGTTATTATGGGAAAAAGGTGTCTCCACTTATGCTTTATCACCAATCTTTGTTTCCACAACAACCCAAAATTTTCAAAATCCAATTATCATTGGGACAGGAAGTGAGGTGAAATCTTCTGAACAGAAACATAGACAGCAAAACAAACATTACAGTGGTGTTAACCCTTCCCTATGCTATCCAGAAAGCTTAAAAATATTTTTTTTGGCTGACACTACACTTAAAAAATGTACCTGTTCTGACTTACAAACAAATTCAACTTAAGAACCAACCTACAGTCCCTATCTTGTTTGTAACCCGGGGACCGCCTGTAACTTGTTGCTAAGAACCGCCTCCACACCATCCAATTAGCTTAATTATTTTGTTGGGCAGCCAGCTTCACTGACTAATAGGAATGTGGAGGAGACAGAAAGAGGCAAGCAAGCTATCCTAATATCAAGAAATGCTGACGCTTTACCTGTCAAAGTGCCCCTTCAATTAGTACTGATGGGAGAGTTTGGGAGGCTGTTGCAGATGTGTATTGGTACCTCTAAACAGTGGCGTAGCGTGGGTTGTCAGCGCCAGGGGCAAGTAATTTCTGTCCCCTAAAAGGCCGTACAGATGGGCCGAATATCGGGTGGCAATGGCCAGTTTTTATTTTACCTGTGTGTACGGCAGCCGGTCTGACAGTCCCTCTGTCAGTACACAATAGCTCAGCAGGGGAGATTGTTGTACTAACATCAGATTGTTAGTACAGCAGCTCCTCCCGAGCTCTTCAGTTTTTCTTTTCATTCAGCCCTCTGGGTTAACCAAAAAGAAACTAATAGTGTGTCTTGGTTTGGGGGAAGTGGAGGGGGAGGGGTCAGTGCCTAGGCTCCTCACCTTCCAGAGTCACCACTGCCTGGTCATGAGTGTCTGTTGGGAGGGGGGGGCAGGTGGTAGAGGTAGGGAGGTTGTTGGGGGTAAGAGATAGGTGAGGGTAGAGGTAGGTAGGTAAGTTGGGACAGTAGAGGGAGGTAGGATGTGTCGTTAGGTAGGCAGGTAGGAAGGGTCTGTGCTTAGGTTCCAGGGTCACCTCCTTCCCCGTCTTCTTCAGCACCTGCACTGCCTAGTCATGGGTGGTGATCCTCAGGTCAGTCCTGTTGACAGACAGGATGGCGTCTACCACTCACAGAGCCTGTCTGTGGTCAGCAGCTAGTCCCAGGAAGGTCTTGGAGATGAAGACCAGCATCCTGTTCTCCTGACCAACTTTTAAACTGATCCCCAACCCTCCGGACTCCTTCGCCATCCAAACTCTCCACACCGGCTCCAGGGGGTAGCAGGCTCCCAGACCCAACTCAGAGCTGCAGTCTAAGCCTGTCTGGGGGGTTCCCTGAGGGGGGCGGTTGTCCAGCTTGGGCCATTGCTGAGCCCGTTCAGCGCCTCCAGTTCCTGCTCCAAGGTGAGGCTGAGTGTCTCCCTGGACAGCTCGGCCTGGACCCCGCCCCCCCACTAATAATAAATATAATCATAAAATAGTATTTGATGGTTCTGCAAGAGAACAATGTGCCTTGGGAACGCTGGATAAAAAATTCCACACACAGTCAGGTAACAAACATCAATACTACTTATCATACTGCTGCTGCAAAGACACAGAAATTCCTGCGATGCATATAAAGATTAATAATAGCATTGAATACAGACATAGTTTTACCGTTGTACAGATCTAAGCTGCCAGAACACCAGGAGGCTAGTTTTCAGAGCATGCAAACTTTATAAACACATATTTAAAGGTAACTTTCCCTGAGAGAAACATAGAGACCTCCTGCAAATGCCGGCAGCCTGGTGATGAACTAATTTCTGCACACCTCTAAATGTTGTGCCTGGGATGACTGTACTGGCTGCCTCCCTTTGCCATGCTACGCCACTGCCTCAAGGCTCTGGCATTTTATATCTGCAGCAATTATGTGTATAGCCTCGTGACAGACACTCTTTAAATCTTTTATTAGCATAAGACTAACCTTTTCATTGCAGGTGAACACACTTGTACTACAGTATATTGTGCTGTCAATTTTGTATTATTATATTATTATACAGGATTTATATAGCACCAACAGTTTGCGCAGTGCTTTACAATGTAAAGGGAGACAATACACCAACAGTACAATTCAAAACAAGAGGGTTAGAGGAGCCCTGCTCCTGCGAGCTTACAATATAAGAGGGAAGGGCTGGTGAAACAAAAGGTAGGGACTGTGAGGGGGAGCAGAAGATTCCGTTGTTAGCTGGAGGCAGGATAGGCCTCCCTGAACAGATGAGTTTTCAGGGATCGCCTAAAAGTGGACAGAGTAGGAGATAACCGGACAGGTTGGGGTAGTGAGTTCCAGAGGATGGGAGAGGCTCTGGAGAAGTCCTGGAGATGAGCATGGGAGGAGGAGACATGGAAGCTAGAGAGCAGAAGGTCTTGGGAGGAGCATGAAAAATATACAGCATAGAACACCATTAACCCTTTCAATGGGAGAGGACAGTTTGTGCGATGTTTGGAGATAAGATTGGTGATTTAGCTCGGGCAGAATTGTAAATGGCTTTGTATGTTATTGTTAGTGTTTTGAATTTTATTCATTGGGCATGGGAAGCCAGTGGAGGGATTGTCAGAGAGGAGTGGTGGACACTGAACGGTTGGTAAGGTGGATGAGTCTGACAACAGCATTCATGATAGACTGAAGAGGGGATAGCTTGTGGAGAGGTAGGCAAATGAGGAGGGAGTTACAATAGTCAAGGCGAGAGATAACAAGAGAGTAAATAAGAGAAAAGTATAGAGGCAAACCTCTCAAATGGGTGGACTTTTGAGGCACAGCACAAGACTAATGCTCAAACAATTTTAAAAAGTTAACATTTTATTGGTATAATACAAAAAAAACATTATATTAAAACATAAAAAATCATGAATGGGGTGTCCCGGAAGGGTATCAACCCTAGCAGTGTATAGACAGTTTACAAGGTATATTGAAACTGAATTACATCAGAAAAAAATATACATGGTACCACACTACTGCATGTATTAATCAAGTCCTTGTAAAAAGGTTGACGCATTTTGATGTGAGCTTCTTCTGAATCTTGTCCTTATAAGCTGGTAGGCAAAAAGTATATATATATTATCACAATATAACTGTATAATAGTTAAAATCACGTAAGCTTTACATTGCGTTTTTAGGCATCAGGAGGCAGATGTGAAATAGTTAAACTGCAGCTTACTTCTGGCTGTCTGCACTCCAGGATATAGTCAGGGGGGCGGACACAGGGAATGAATAAGTTGCTTAGTGGTGTCAACGGTTAGAAAGGGGCACATTTTGGAGATGTTTCGGAGGTGAAGACTGCACAATTTGGATAATGATTGGATTTGGGCTGAAAGGACAGGTCAGAGTCTGGGATTACACCTAGGACCTTGGCATGAGGGGAGGGACTGATGGTTGTATTATTGATCTTGATGGAGAAGTCGGGGGGGGGGGGTTACAGGCTGAAGTAAAAATTGTGAGCCTGGTTTTAGAAAGATTGAGGAGATTGAAGGAGTGAGGTGAGGAGTAAAGAGATAGATTTGTGTGTTGTTAGCATAGAGATGGTACTGGAAGCCATGGGAGTTTATTAACATACCAAGGGAGGAGGTGTAAATGGAGAAGAGAAGGGGTCAGAGGACAAAACCCTGAGGTACCCCAACCGAAAGAGGAAGTGGAGAGGAGGAAACAGGGTTATAGGTCACAATGAAGGAGCGCTCTGACAGTTAGGAGGAGAGCCAGGAGAGAGCAGAGTCTTGAAGGCCAAGAGAGTGGAGTTTTTTGAGGAGGAGGGGATGGTCAATAGTATCAAAGGCTGCAGAGAGGTTGAGTAGTATGAGTATGGAGTAGTGACCATGTTGTATTGGTTACATATATTTTATCACTGTTGCATTAAGTTTACATTTTTGGGGTTGTATTCAAGATGTGCAAAGAGAGATCCCACAAATACTTATGTATAACATTTAATTAAGTAATGACAGATACAGATAACAAATATTAGAAAACATACCAAGAATACTTATTCCACGTTTTAGCTGTAGTATATAGGACTAGTGTGTAAGGATATGACCAAACCCCAGGCCAACTCCCCTTGCAAGCAAAATTACCTTTTAAGGACTTGGTCAGTTTTCAATGACATTCCTTTGGCATGAAGTCAGCTAAGGTAACTAAAATATTGGAGGCTTTACTTCTTAGATATTGTGACATAACTTTAATAAGGAAATATGAAATATGAAATTTCCCCATCAACATGGCACAAACTTGCAACAAACTAGAGTCTGCTATAGCATGAACTTCAATTCTGTGTGCAGTGTTTTTGTTCCTGCATAAAGCTTTTGCTTAAAGTGGAACTATTCTCACATAGCCTACAGCAATGCAATGTTCGTGAGCACCCACACCAGCGCTGATTTTTTCTGGTCTTTTTGAATCTAAGCAGACTGAACCAGCCCTGATGATAATCCAGTTTCTTCCATCCACTGCAATCAAACACATCTGTGGTGGAGGGGCAGCAAGGGCTCCAGCCTAAGCCCATGTTCACACAAGGGCGATCCAACTTCGGCACGACTTTGCTAGGCGATTTTAATGGCGACTTCAAGGGGACTTTGGGTGACTTACAACGCAACTCGACTTTGCCTGTGGCCAATCAGAGAAGGGGGGGGGGGTGTCGGGGTAAAATTATTTTCTTTTTCCTGTAAGTCGCTTCAGTTTAGATGGGAGATCCGACTTGGAGACGACTTCCATTAAAATCTGTGGGCACAAGTCGCATAGAAGTCACCTTGAAGTAGTACAGGGACCTTTTCTGAAGTCGGAGCGACTTCAGTAGTGCACATTAAGATGGCTCCCATTCACTTCAATGGGATTTCAGATGTCAAGCGACTTGGGGCGACTTGTGGTGACACAAGTCGGAGCGCAAGTCCCCCCTGTGTAAAGATATTTACCATGGTAAAGCAGTCATTAAAATACAACACAACAAGAAAAAATAAGATAAAATAATATTAAGTCAGCTGTAGCAGTAAAACAACTGTGCAACATAGTTGCATAGGTAGCCAGGTTGAAAATAGACACATGCTGTGCTGTCCATCAAGTTCATCAAGTTCAACCAATAAAAAAAAGAAAAAATATATATAACCATACAATCCCATATACATTCCTTCACCCATAGTTGATTCAGAAGGAAGGCAAAAAAACTCAGCAAAGCATGATCCAATTTGCAATAGCAGGGGAAAAAAATCCTTCCTGATCCCCCAAGAGGCAATTGTATTTTCCCTGGATCAACTTTACCTATAAATGTTAGTACCCAGTTATATTATGTACATTAAGGAAAGAATCCAGGCCTTTTTTTAAAGCATTCCTCTTGTATAATAATAATAATAATCTACTGTGCTGGCCAGAACCACCTCTGAAGGAAGTCTATTCCACATTTTCACAGCTCTTACTGTGAAGAAACCTTTCCGTATTTGGAGGTGAAATCTTTTTTCCTCTAGACTTAAAGAGTGCCCCCTTGTCCTTTGTGATGACTTTAAAGCAAATAATTCAACACCAAGATCACTATGTGGACCACTTATATATTTGTACATGTTGATCATATCCCTCCTTAATCTCCTCTTCTCAAGAAAGAATACATTCAGTTCCTCTAATCTTTCCTCATAGCTGAGTTCCTCCATGCCTCTCATTAGTTTGGTTGCCCTTCTCTGCACTTTCTCCAAATGCCCAATATATTTTTTGTGAACTGGTACCCAAAACTGAACTGCATATTTCAGATAAGGTTTTAATAATGATTTCTACAGGGGCAAAATGATGTCTCTCTCTCTGGAGTCCTTACCTCTCTCAATATCTCAAATTAACAGCAATAACAAAGTAATACAAAAACAATATTACTAACATTTACCATTTTGCAGATTAGTAAACACATTTTTTTTTTCAAATATATATTTTATTAGAATAAGAAGTCAGGGAGTTCAAAGTACATTTACATCACAGAGCCCATATACAAAGTCCCCAATTCAGGGTTAACAGGACAAAACAGACATAAGTAACATTATTTAAAAGGTATCCTGATTCCCACTGGGCAATGTGATAGTTGTTAAACCTATTAATTAAGATGGAGTTTGAAACCGGTCCCTTCCTGTGGTGTTTGTGTTCCGAAGAACTTACTAGAAAGGAGAGGATGGAAATAGCTCAAGTGAGAGAATAAGAGAAAAGGGGAATGGGAAAGGGATGAGGAAAGAGGGGTAGGGAAAGAAGAAAGAGGGGGGCTGAGAGGGAGGGCAGGGAAGGGAGGGGGGTACATGGGGCCCTGGCAGCGACAGCCCCTCATCCTCTGAATGTCCGCAGTAGGGTTACTGTTGATGCCCCCACTATGAACTGAGAAGGGAGAGTCCCTCATCAGACAATACAAACATGTTCCATAGTCTCCACATTTTGGAGTACTTTTCATGCTTATTTTGTGCTGATCAAATCCTCCATTTTGTTTATTTCTTCCACCTTACGCAACCAGTTGCTATAAGTGGATGGCGCCTGACTCTTCGAAAATGCGGGGATTCAGAATTTTGGCCACATTCAATAGATGATGCACTATTGACTTGGGATAATATTTCGTTGGTATGACGGTAACGTGCAACAAGAAAAAAGCCATCCAGAATCAAGTGCTTTGTGAATTTCTGGGTAACACTGCGTACTGTCTTCCAAAAATAATTCAATTTAGGACAGGACCAAAAAATGTGTAGTAACGTACCCCTGTCTGACTGGCATCTCCAACACCAATCTGTTGTGGTTGGGTAACATAAATGTAATTTCGGAGGCGTGTAATGCCACTAGTAAAAATTTTATAGTTGGTTTCTTGGAGTTTGGTGCACACCGGTGATTTCAGGAAGAATCGGAGGGTGTTTTGTTGTTGGGCTATCGTGAAAGTACGATTGAGATCTCTTTCCCACTTTTGTAAAAGTGGAAGTTGGGGCTGTTCTGTGGGGGTATTAAGTAAAGCATATGTCTTGGTCAATACCTGTGTTAGTTGTCCCTCCTTCACACAATACTCCTCAAACAACATAAGGTTATGAGCATAATGGGTTGGGTTGGGGAGAGAATGCAAAAAATGGTGCATTTGTAGTGCACTCCAAAAGGAGACGTGGTACTGGCCTGGATTTTTTAATATGGAGGGCCAGTAGTCGGTCTCAACTAAGTGAGAGGCCCGGACTCTCCCCTCTGCGTCGAGCCCAGGGATGAATGCTGGGTTGCCTAGTATAGGGAAAAGAGGGGAGTCCCATGTAGAGAGGGAGGCAGAAAAGACGTTCCTAATTCCTACTTGTGACATGGTGCCTATCCTGGAATGTGTTTTTACTGAAGATGGCAATTTATCGTAGCACCACAAGGCACTTTGTGAAGGAATTTTGTATTGTGTTTGCTCCAATTGAGCCCAGAGCTTCCCCGTGGAATGTCACCACCAATCTATAATTCTCCTTAAATGGACTGCTTGATAGTACTTTCGTATATCTGGAAGGGCTAGACCCCCATTTAGTTTAGGCAGGGTTAGAATTCGTTGAGGGAGGCGTGGTCTAGATTGTGCCCATACAAATTTGGTGAATAACGCATGCACCTGCCTGAAATAATGTGCAGTATTTGTATCGGTAGAGCCTGAAATAGACACAAACATTTTGGAAGGATGCTCATCTTAAACAGGTTACACCTGCCAAACTAGGAGTGCATACCTCCCTTCCATTTATCTAATAGGGCCCTGGTAGTAGAAAGCAGATGGGGGGAGTTAAGTTCATATGTATGAGTCACCTTGTTGGGAATTTGGGTGCCAAGGTACTTAAGGGCCTTGTCCGACCATTTAAATCTAAAGCTGGATTTCAAGGCCGTCAAAGTAGTTGGGTCAATCTGAATACCCATCGCCCCTGACTTGTCAAAGTTAATCTTCAGATTGGAGAGTTTACTATAAACTTCAAACTCCCACAGGAGATTAGGGAGTGATACCACGGGGTTAGCGAGTGAAAAAAGGAGATCATCCGCATATGCCAATATTTTATGGTGAGTATTTCCTGGCGTTAATCATGTGATACCATGGTTTAAGCGAATCGTACAAACAAAGGGTTCTAGCAATATGGCAAAAAGAAAGGTGTTCTGTTCTCGATTGAAAATGGGTCTGATAGTAGGCCATTAACTTTTACCTGAGCCATCAGGTTGGTGTAGAGTTTAGTTATCCAGCTTAGCATTTTCTCCCCTAGTCCCACATGTTTAAGTACTGCCATCATAAACGTCAAATTGACCCGATTGAACGCTTTCTCAGCATCCGTACTGAGAAAAACGCACAGCATTTGGTTTGTAGAGGCTATATAAATTGAGTTAAGTGCTTTGGTAGTGTTGCCCCTTGCTTCCATGGTAGGGATAAAGCCCACCTGATCTAAGTGGACAATCTCTTGTAAGTGGTTCGCTAATCTGGAGGCTATGATTTTAGTGAAGAGCTTAACCACCTCCCACCCGGCCACTGTATATATACGGCCGGGTGGGAGCTTCCCCGTTCTGACAGGACGTGTATACACGTCCTGCAGAACGGGAGCTCGCAGCGTGGCCACGCGGCGTACTGCTGCTGGATCCTGTGATCATTATGATCACAGGATCCAGCTGAGCAGAAATTGGGATACGGTCGCAGTGACTGGCCCTCCCGATGTGTCCAATCACAGCCGTCACATTGTAAACAGAGACGAACGTCTCTGTGGCAGTTCTCCCCCCGCCGAGCTCAGTGAGAGCTCAGTGCGGGGGGGGGAGGGGGGAGCTGCAGCTATTTTTTTTATTTATTATTATACAGTATTTATATAGCGCCGACAGTTTGCGCAGCGCTTTACAATATTAGGGCAGACAGTACAATACAATACAATTCAATACAGGAGGAATCAGAGGGTATTTATGACATATTATTATTTATTTTTTTTATCGACGTCGAGGGGGGAGGGGGGGGGCGTGACTCGAGAGTGACTCGAGCCGCCCCCCTCTTGACGGTGTCTCTGCAAGCAGAGACAAATGTTACACTGCCGACACTAACCTGTGTAGCCCTCCCGGTCAGTGACGCTGGCATAGGGTTAAAGACGAGTCGACCTAGGACACTAGTATTACTAGTGTCCTAGGTCGTCGTCATGCGGCGCACCGGTGCGACGCTCGAGGGCAAGACGTCCTGCACATATGTGCAGGACAGTCTTGCCCCTTCGAGGGTGGGCCGGCATATATATGTCACCGGCCCACCCTCCACCAATTCGAGAAGTG
>BLSH010207308.1:1285088-1306596 GCA_018402905.1 Glandirana rugosa | reverse complement strand
CAAAATTTATGAAGAGAAATTACTTATTTGCAAAATTTTATAACAGAAACGAAGAAAAATGCATTGTTTTTGAAAATTTTCAGTCTTTTTTTAATTTATAGCGCAAAAAATAAAAACCCAGGGGTGATTAAATACCACCAAAAGAAAGCTCTATTTGTGTGAAAAAAATGATAAAAATGTCATATGGGTGCAGTGTCGCATGACCGCGCAATTGTCATTCAAACTGCAACAGAGCTGAAAGCTGATAATTGGTCCGGGAAGGAAGGGGGTTTAAGTGCCCAATATTGAGGTAGTTAAGGTGTATATTCAGAAGGGAAATTGGCCTATAGCTACTGCAAGAAGATGCGTCTTTGCCTTATTTAGGTATTACTGAAATGTGGGCCTTTAACGTGGCTGTGGATAAGAACAAGTCGGAGCTCAACAAGTTAAATAGTCTCACCATATATTGACTCAGAATCAGGAGGAGGGTTTAGAGATATTGTAATGAAAAGCCGCATGGACCGGGTACATTACCCTGTTTCATGCTGCTCACTGCTTGTGTTAATTCATCTGAGGAGATAGGGGCCTCCAGTTCCTCACGCACCTCTACGGGCAGTTGTGGCAGAAGAGAAGAAAAAATGTATTCCTCCATGGATACCTGGGAGGCATTCTGGTTTGGGAGATTATAGAGTGAGGAGTAAAAGTCATGGAATGTCTTTGCGATCTGATTTGGGGGGGAGACTTCAGTGCCCGAAAGGCATTTACAGCCCTGTTGGATGGCTGCTTTGGCCTTATATTGTAGTAGGTCTACTGTCTGCTGTCGAAGCAACAACAGTTCCCTTTCCAAAGATGGAAGTGGGGTCTGTTTATGTTGCGTTTCTACTTTGTGTATTTTGTCAAGGAGTTGTGTCAGTTGTTTTTCTCGTTCTCTCTTTATTTGTGCGTCATGCTTAATTAAGACCCCCCCTAATTACTGTCTTGTGTGCTTCTCATAGTACACCTGGGTCACAGTCTGGTTGGTCATTTAGTTGAAAGTAGTTCTGTAATTCCGTGGTTACTTCGGTTACTACCTCTGGGGTTTGTAGGAGACTTTCGTTCAGTTTACAGAAGCGGGTTCCGGAGGTTGGGCTTGCCAAAAATGTGTAGCTAATTGTGATAGGCACGTGGTCTGACCAGGTTATATTGCCAATGCTTGAATCATGCACTGCCTGTAGTTGACTATGTGGGATCAGAAAGAAATCGATTCCCAGGTAAACCTTATGAGGCATCGAGTAGAACGTATAATCTTTCTTGCCCGCGTGTTGCAGTCTCCAAATATCAATCAATTGTGCCTTATGGAGATGTTATGTTATATTATCTACCTATGGATGCCAGAACGGACAGAAGATGAACCTGACGACGGATCAACCGATGGAACCAGGGGAATATTCCAGTCACTCCCCCAAAATCAACTGCCCCTCGGAGAACTCCCTCAGGGCATCTAGTACCCTGTGAATAAAGGTGTCTTGTCAGTCACTGGGGGCGTATATGGTTGCAAACGTTACTCGTACACCGCCAACCAAACCTTTGATAAAAACATAACGCCCACCACTAACAGCTAGAATAGCATTACCTGTCCAAGGGAGTTTACAGGACAGGAGCATGGAAGCTCCTTAGTAAACGGATTTATATCTCAACGTTGACGCAACCCTGAAATGTCTAAAATGCTTCACCAGCCAGCAAATCATTTCAACCTTCATACTTATTCCTTCTATAATTTGGAACTGAAAAAAGACAAGTCACTGGTATGGCACAATGTAAAATGCTTGAAACATGAGAAGGATTGTTTTTAACATCTCCATTAAGTGTCCCAGTGATATGCTTCCCTATAATTGTCCTTGTTTGATTCATGGAAAAGAATCTTACCATATTGGGGGTCTGTATACAAAACAGCTATGCTATTCTTAAAAATCTTGACAACCTGATCGTATTCAACACTCAATTTATTTAAATCGGTAGGCAAAGACCTGTTACCCACATTTTTATCAATCTTAAGATAATTTTGTAACAGATCTTGTTTGTTCCTTCCAGGAACAATTTGCACAGCCATCTCTAACATGCATTTTGGATACTCTTGTTGATACAGTTGCTGGATGGGATACTTTGTTTGGGATTACAATATGTTGTCAAACTGGAGCAATTTATTTTTTAATCTCATAAATTAAACCACAGAGCTGGCCAGCCTTTTTAGTATGCTTGGTGGTATGAATTAGCCCTTAAAGAGTAGTATCTTCCGAGGGCTTTTTCAATATGCGACAATATTAACTCTAACATGATGTGCATCTGCATTGCTAGATGTTGTGATTGATGGATTTGCCTTTTAATAAAGGACTTGTCAAAAAGTGTGTGATGTTGTGATTGATGGATTTGCCTTTTAATAAAGGACTTGTCAAAATGTATGTGTGTGTGTGTGTGTGTGTGTGTGTGTGTGCATTTCTTATTTACTTTTATTTTCTCAATAGATACCCCCCCATGTTGAGGGCATTTGACCTGGCATGGTTTGGGGGAGGCACACTTACCCCACTCCATTGGGTCTGGAGTGGATTTTATGGGGAAAACAGACACTTTTCTTCCTGATTTGTGTGTGGGGTTTCCCCTTAAAATCCATATCAAATACATACCATGATTTTTTCATATTTTTTGTTTTATTTTTTGCATAGGTCCCCCTTGACATCAATGCCACAACCTCTCTAAGGACAAGGGTCTGGTATGTATTTTTAGGGGGAGCCCCACACTGTTTTTTTATGAGGTCCCACATTAACATCTATGCCAAACCCTCATATAGGATAAAGTTCTTGTATAGATGAATGGAATCTCTGGCCACTTTATTTGCAAACAGAAGTAAGTGGCTGGAAGCGGTCATTTGACAGCAATTTAAACAGCATTTTTTCTTTGCAAATGTCAGTTTTACTGCTGTCTATGTATACATCGTACATATGTGCCACTTCACAGGCAGGGTCCGGGCATCCTCTAGGCATGTCATTTAACCACTTCAATACCAGCCACTTACCCCCCTTCCCGTCCAGACCAATTTTCAGCTTTCAGCGCTGATGCATTTTGAATGATAATTGCGCGGTCATGCGATGCTGTACCCAAACAAAATTTTTGTAACTTTTTCCCACAAACAGAGCTTTCTTTTGGCAGTATTTGATCACCGCTGGGGTTTTTATTTTATGCTCTACAAATAAAAAAAATACCGAAAATTTTGAGAAAAAAAAGGTTTTTCTTTGTTTTTGTTACAACTTTGTAAATAAGTATGTTTTCTCCATCACTGATGAGCACTGATGAGGCTACACTGATGGGCACTGATGAGGCAGTACTGATTGGCGCGTGGTGGCACTGATGGGTAGTGATGATGAAGCACTTATATGCAGCACTGATAGGCGGCACTGATAAGCACTGATAAGCAGCACTGACAGGCACTGATAGGTGGCACTGATGGGCACTAATAAGCAGCACTGATGGGCACTCATAGATTGCACTGATCGGCAATCACAGGTGGCACTGATTGGCACTCATAATCAGCACTGATGGGCACTGATAAATGGCACTGATGGGCACTGATAGGCACTAATAGATGGTACTGTTAGGCAGCACTGCTAAGGAGGCCCTGGTGAGCATCACAGATGGGCACTGAGTGCCATCCCTATTGCCAGTTGTTTGCCATACCTGGTGGTCCTGGGTGGGCTTCCTTGGTGGTCCTGTGTAGGCACCCCGGGTAGTCCCTGGGTGGGCTCCCTGGAGGTCCTGGGTGGGCTCCCTGGTGGTTCTGGGTGGTGATCCTCGGGGGGGGGGCTGCACTGATAAACAATCAGCGCAAACGCCCCCTGTCAGGAGAGCCACCGATCAGCTCTCATCTACTCGCGTCTGCAGACATGAGTAGAGGAAAAGATGATATACGGCTCTTCCTATTTACACATGTTAATATATGTATGTATTATGATTCATCACAGCTGATCACATGGTAAAGAGCTTTGGACAGAAGCTCTTTACCATGATCGGAGTTGCGGTGTATTAGATTGACACACCACAACACAGATCGCCGCACTGTGCACCCCCGCAGGTGCGCGCCAGCTTGTTATCCTGCTGGACGTCATATGACGCTCAGTCAAGATAACTGAACCACTTCCCGGCCATCATTCTGCATATGGCGGTAGGGAAGTGGTTAAAGGAATTTTTCATCTTTAATGTTGTCCTTAAAACATTACTAAAATCACTGCTTTGTTTTGCTTTGGAACATGTTCATCAGGATAGTGCCAAGTCCCACATGCCATTTGTTTGACAATACCTTGCTTATCAGCCTAAAAAAATCCCATTACTGTTTTCAGCTCCCACTGACTCGCATTTCACATTCACCTCTTATTGACTTCAATTAGATTTGAATTTGGAGCCCGAACTTCAGTAATGTTCACCGAACCCACCACGAACCAATCCCAGGTAAGTTCAACTCATCGCTATATTAAACGAAAAAAAGGCAGAGGAATTTGCTTCCAAAGAGGTTGCGTCCCTCCAAGTAAGGTAAAGTGGAACTATGTATCAGGCCGCATTCACATGGGGCAATTATCTGTGTGCCCCATACAGGGCTGTCTTCTTACAGCACGGAAACACACAGGTGTGCATGCATCCCCATGTCAGCAGTCCCATAGATGTCTATTGGGACCAGTGTTGCCAACTGTCAGTATTTTGACTGGCAGAAAGTAAAAAAACAGGCACTTTTCTCCTGCCAGTAAATGTCAGTGACCGAAAAAGCCAGTAAAAAACATGGTTGTGACGCTCGAGACCATTTAAGTGCCTGCTACAGTGTGTTTGGGCAGCACCAGCAGGAGGCAGGTCTGGCAGAGGCGAGGTCTGAGCATGTCTTGTGATGTCATGGTGCAAGGGAGCAGGAAGCCTCCTGTGCGAGTCTGCAGGGCGGGAGTAAGGCATGCCGGGAGCGGGACTGTCATTGCCGTTTGGATTGGAGTCAACTGAAGGGACCACCTGACATGGAGAGAGACTGTCACTGTAACTCAGGAGGAGACGTGTCATCATCTGTGATGAGTCACACTGCTGTAGTCCATTTCATGTGTGTGTGCTGCCCATTCTAATTTCTTGCCCCCCTGAGTCCTGTCCCTGAGCTTTTTACTTCTATATCAAAAATAAAATTAAAAAAATGTGTTTTTTGCTTTAATATCTACCTTAAATCACATTGCTAATTGCATATTGTACTTGTTTGTAGCCTAACATTTTCACTTAAAACTGTAAGGGCCCTTTAACACGGGCGTTCCGTTCAGGTCCACCTGTCAGTTTTTCAGGCGGACCTGAACAGATGCTTAAGCAGCCCTATGCAGCAGCGGATGTCAGAGGAGACATGTCCGCTCTCCGATCCGATCCTGTCCGTGAAATACAGACGGGCTCTGACAGTTCCATGACCGCTCAGTGAGATGGAACTGTCATCCGTCGGCTCAACGGGGATCAGCCGATCGATCCCCGCTGAGCAAAAATGGACCCTTTACATGGAAAGCCAGTGTGAAAGGGCCCTAATTTTGTAACATTTGGACATGCCAGTAAAAACTTGACTGTGCAAGTAAATTTTGAGTGTTGTGTCTGTAAATTTCAATTTGGTAGGTTGGCAATACTTATTGGGACAAACAGCTGCACAGACACAGTATTTGTTTCCAAATGTGACGTCCACACAGGTTGCAAACTCATCCTGGGTGCATTCCGAGCTGATGTCACATTGGGACCCAGTGGCTGCCTGTGCACATGCAGCTGCGTGTCCCAATAGACATCTATGGGACTGCCACCTAGGCGATGCATGCACACCTGTATGTTCCCATGCAGGTAAAAGATGACCCTGCCCATGGCATGCAGCTGATTGCCCTGTGTGAGAAAGGGTCCTTACACACGGGTAGAGGGTTGGATCACCCAGGAAGCCTCATTAGCATTGTTAGTTGTGGAGGGAAACAATGCAATGCCAGGTAATGTTGAGTGCAGCATTATTTCTGTTTTTATAATAGGTCGATGTTTTGGTTAGCACTAATTTTTACTAACAAAAAAATATGTTTTAGAAGCCAGAATTAAGATGCATTTAGTAGGAAATATAAAAGAACATTCATTCTTCGAAACTTTGATTTATGTGGCCAATGAAAGAGGAGCTCAGCATGTAAGCTTTGAAGCAGAGGAAAAAAAGGGAGAACACTTGTCCTTCAAATCTATATTGCTGCTATTCAATTTTTCCCATCATTGTTGCTGAAACAAAATGAAAAGTGGTGTCATATTGTTATATGACTGAAAACATTTTAAAGCTGTGTATTGTGCAATTGATGTGATTTAAACATAGTGCTTATGATTTTAAAATTTAAAAAGATTTTTTTTTTTTAAGATTACAAAAAGCCATGGTTTTGCAGTCACTCTTCTTCATTAACAATACTTTTTCAGTTTGTTACAGTATATAGCAAAAAATGCAAAAATACGGGGGTTTGGTCACACTGAATGGCCATGAAGTGCTTAAGCCCACTGACTGCTGCAAAGTACCCCGTTACCAGTGGGAACCTACACTGACCTTAGAGTGAATGCTCATATGTCTTAACCCCTGTATTTTTGCATTTTTTGCTATATACGTTTAGATGCTTTTAAATAGCCTGACAGGAGTATGTATCATGTGTGCGCTGTAACTTATAGATTTTTTGTTTGTTGGTCGTTACAAGCAGCACCATGCGTTTGGTAGGGTGTTCCCCCCAAATATCTAGTTTTTTTGTATGCTTTATGCTTGGGTCCTGACCAGACCTTTTTGAGTTGGTGAACCCCATCCTCCTTAATTAGCCCCAATCAGTGTCCACCTGATCCATGGGATGTGTCCTCTGGTCTCCCATAAAGAGAGGCGTTCGCTTCCATGGTTTAAGAGATATGAGCATTCACTCTAAGGTCAGTGTAGGTTCCCACTGGTAAAACGGGGTACTTTGCAGCAGTCAGTGGGCTTAAGCACTTCATGGCCATTCAGTGTGACCAAACCCCCGTATTTTTGCATTTTTTGCTATATACGTTTAGATGCTTTTAAATAGCCTGACAGGAGTATGTATCATGTGTGCATTGAAAATAACAGTCTGCCCTATGCGTGTCTTGCACAAAAGGAAATGCACACAAAATCGCGCCTTCACAAAAGGCTATGTGTAAATGAGGCCTACCAGATTTTGACCAATATATTTTTACATTTCTGTAGACTTTAATAACAGATTGTGTGCATAGTTGTCATTTTAGAAATAAACATTTACTATAGGAAGCATCCATGACATTGTGTTGACAAAGCAGTATGTCATTTGTAATAAGACAGCCCAGCAATAGCTACCTACTTTTGACCTGTTTTAGTTGATTATGCATAATACATAGAGCCATATTAACTAAAGACAAGAGAATCCAATTAGTCATAATAAATAAATCAATCATAATATTCTTTCTATGTTTTCTCTGAACCTCTGTCGTAAATAATGCATGGATATTTTGGTTAAAGTAAAAGTATAAGTGACAGATTGCTGCAGAAGTGGTAAGACATAGTGAAAGCACACTATGAGGTTGATTTACTAAAACTGGAGTGCAAAATCTGGTGCAGCTCTGCATAGAAACCAATCAGCTTCCAGGTTTTATTGTCAAAGCTTAATTGAACAAGCTGAAATTAGAATCTGATTGGCTACCATGTAGAGCTGCACCAGATTTTTCACTCTCCAGTTTTAGTAAATCAACCCCTATGTGTGATGCCTTCTTTGACATGCAGGTTCTGCCCAACACAGTTCCAAATAAAATCATTTGTTACATTCAAAAATATGTGTAAAAGTGATACTAAAGTATCATGTTTTTTTAAAAAATAATAAACATGTCATACTTACCTGCTCTGTGATTTTTTTTTAGCACAGAGCAGCCTAGATCATCCTCTTCTTGGGTCCCTCATTGGCACTCCTAGCCCCTCCCTCTTGTCGAGCAAGCATCTTGCTATGAGGGCACCCGAGCTGAGCAGCTGCTCTGTGTGTCCATTCAGACATGGAGCCGTGGTTTGGCCCCGCCCCCTCTCTTCTGATTGGCTAATTGACCAATGCACCAATGGCGCCACTGCTATGTCTCAGCCAATCAGGAGGGAGAGTCCAGGATAGCTGAGGCACTCATACACATTACTGGACAGAGATGGGGCTCATGTAAGTATTAGGGGGCTGCTGCACACAGAAGGTTTTTTATCTTAATGCATAGAATGCATTAAGATAAAAATAACTTTTTGCCTTTACAACCACTTTAAGGAAAACCTGTTGCCATTGATAGAGGAAAATATTTGCCCTCATGGTTTTATCAGCATTTTTTCTGAAAAAAGTTTTGAATATCATTTTTATGCACTATAAAATGTGAACATTATTACTTATTTATCTTTTACATAAACTCTCTTTTATTATTAATTGTAATTTTTCGACATGCTTCCCTTTTATATTGAGTTGTAATATTTCTATATACCTTATATACGCAGGTATAAACCGAGTTTTTCAGCACATTTTTTGTGCTGAAAAAGGCCCCCCTCGGCTTATACCCGAGTCAGTGTCTGTGGGTGATCGGTAGTTTCACATTAAACAGAGCCGTGCTGCTTCTAAGTGCGGTTCTCTGCTTGTAACTGTGACTAATCACATTGGAATGTAGAGAATGCTGAGAGAGGTGTCAGATTTTCAGCTTGATTTCGTCAGGTGGGTGGGACAAGCTGATGTTAGCTGTTTAGTCCAGCCCACCTCCTGATCTCAGTGAAGAGCTGTAGCTCTCTCTCAGCATTCTCTACATTCCAATGTGATTAGTCACAGTTACAAGCACAGAACGGCTCTTAGAAGCAGCACAGCTCTGTTTAATGTGAAACTACCTTACTCATCCCTTATGTGTTCTGGCTACAGTCTCTGTGTCCTGGCTAAAATCCCTGTGTCCTGGCTAATATCCCTGTGTCCTGGCTAATATCCCTGTGTCCTGGCTAAAATCCCTGTGTTCTGGCACCCTGTCCCTGTGTTCTGGCTGCTGCATTTTCCACCCTAGGCTTATACGCAGGTCAATAAGTTTTCCCATATTTTCTGGGCAAAAGTAGGGGGTCGGCTTATACACGGGTCGACTTATACACGAGTATATACGGTACTTCCTTAATTTGAAATCACTGTGATTAGCTATTTGCACAATGAATCCTTTCCAAAAATACTAGTTTACTATTTAGAAAAATTGCTGTTTCCGTGTACTTTTGGTAACATGGAGAAAGTGGCTACAACTTTACTGAACTTTAATTCTAAAGTATCAGATTATAACAGTGGGGTTGGAGATTTCTATATCATTTTATTTCCAAGGTATCCTAATTAGACTTGTCACACGATAGAGAGACAATCTTTAAAACATAAATTTTACAATTAATTAATTAATATCACAATTACAAGTAATACCACCAAACACGTGAATGCTAAAATTAACTTTTTAGGCATCATAATTCAAGAAAAACAGCAGCAGGAGTATAAAACTCAAACTGGATTTATATCACTCCCAGGCAATGAGCTTCCTGAGCCTCTAAACTCAACTACTTAGAAATGACTATAAACGACCCTGTGTACATGTACAGATAAGATAACATAGAGGAGAGTTCAGGGGCAGCTGAAAAACGCCCAGCTGCTCCTAAATGTCCGTTTACCAGCAGCAGTGTATATGAGGCCTTAGAGGTGGGAGCAATTGCAATTGGGCTGTTCAAAGACGCACAAGCCAAAAGCAAACATCATACTCATAGACATGATTATTCTGACTCCTAACTGTTGTAATGGCGACTTATCCCTTGTTGAGACCTCTATGCCTGGCCTGTATAAGCAGATATGATCACCGCAGACAGTTCTTATCAGATAGTGACTCACCAATTACCGATTTCTTCCATGAGCGTTTATTCATTGGAATAGCAGGTACAGCATACAACAAATGTGACAGATGGTCGAAAGATGGTAACTGCAGGTCAAAACATAGTAATGTGTCCTAGGATGCGAGTAGATTGAGTGAGGCCTTCTAGCATGTAGCCATATTCTTTACCTCATGAGAGAGAGGACACAGGAAGAGGAACTAGAATAGCAGAGTGCACCAGGAACAGGAAGTTACAGAGTAGAGTGAACTAGGAAGAGGAAATTAGCTCACAGAGGATGGGAGGTACACACTTAGAAAATACAATAGAAAGGTGTAATATCCAAAAGAACCACAAGATGGCATTGTAATAACCAACTATAAAAACATTACTATAGCTGCATATTTATGTTACATGCAAATCATGTAACAGAACAATGATTCACACCTATGCATATTTAGTGCTTTTTGCATTTTGCAGATTTGCACTACAGAACGTGTTCCATAGGAAACCATGTTAAATGAACTGTAGTGCAAATCTGCAAAATGCAAAAAGCACTAAAAATGCATAGGTGTGAATCAAGCCATACAACACAAAAAGGCATGCTAATATAGAGACAGAGAGGGATAAGATAATTGTGCAAAGAAGGAATGGCGCTGTCTTTTTGTATTTCTAGAAACTGCCCAGCTTGACCAAGGAGCTATTGTATAAATATATAAATAACACCGAAATGTACAAAAAATATGTATAAAACATATATATAAAACAAAAAAATTATTATAGCTAAGCCAAAATTATAAAAGTGTCCAAAAAAAGTGTCCAAAAAATGTCCACAAACTCCACAAATCTAATCCATCCACATAAAAATCCAATGCTTCAAAAAATGACAAAACATATGAGTGATGTAAAGAAGTAGCAGCAAAAAGAAGTAGCAGCAAAAAGGTGGCAGAAAATTAGCAGCAAACAATATAAAGGGTAAAAGTAACTTCAGTGTTTCATCTGTATTTATAGCAACATCTGTGATTTCCACAATAGCAAAATGTGTGAGTGATGTAAAGAAGTAGCAGCAAAAAGAAGTAGCAGCAAACAGGTGGCAAAAAATTAGCAGCAAACAATATATAGGGTAAAAGTGACTTCAGTGCTTCATCTGTATTTATAGCAACATTTTTGATTTCCACACGTGCTCCCCCTTTTGGGTCCCCACTTACCAGATCTCAAAACCCCTGCAGGGTTAACTCGCATGTGGTAAATGGGGTCTTTTATTCAAATGGATCCAATCCTGTGTTAATGCACCCAAGCTCCGGTCCTCCGCTCACCAGGTGCTCATCAGCAGGGCTCCATATGAAAAGAAATAAAGGATTCCAAAAATAGTGTAATTCCATAAAAAAGGGGTATTTTATTAAGTTTAAAATTGCATGCAGGAGAAAAGGGTTTAAAAAAAGGTTTTAAAAATATATATATAGTCCACAGCTGGTACACAAATCAGGCAGTATAAAACTGCTGATTGAGGAAGGTCAGGACTCCTTCCTTCTTTGACGATTTGCGCTCCACTGATGTGAGTACCCAGTCTAGGAAGTGATGTGCGGCGTGTGTTGTAGCCTCGCCTCGGGGATAAAATTATTGGATTTGTTGTAAAACGATATTACAGGTATATTTTTTTTTCTTAATAACAAACATGTTATACTTACCTGCTCTGTGAAGCAGCTTTGCACAGAGCAGCCCCAATCTTCCTCTTCTCTGGTCCCCCCACTGGCACTCCTGCCCCTTCCCTTCTGCCGAGTGCCCCCATAGCAATCAGCTTACTATGGGGGCACCCGACCAGGCTTGCTCCCAGGCTGCTGCTGTGTGTGTCCATTCACACCCAGAGCCGTGGTTCAGCCCTACCCCCTCTCTCTCCTCATTGACTAACTGGCTGTGATTGACAGCAGTGGGAGCTAATGGTGCCCACTGCTCTCTCAGCCAATGGGGAGGGAGAGTTCATAGAGAGCAGTGCCTGTCATGCATATCGCTGGATCAAGATGGGGCTTAGGTAAGTAACCCCCCTGGGCTGCTGCACACAGAAGGTTTTTTACCTTCATTCATAGAATGCATGAAGGTAAAAAACCTTGAGCCTTTAGAATCACTTTAATAATATAACTTACATGCATTCGCTGCTTTTCTATAAATTTCCTTTTAGAACTGTCCCCGGCCATGCTGACACACTCCCTGTTCTATTTGTGCCCCCTGTGCTGCCAGGACCTATGGAGTCCTGTAAGAGTCTCCTCTACATGCACAGACCTACTTTGTACTACAACTATACATGCAGCATTTTGAATGCCGCAAAAGCAGGCAGTGAAAAGTTTACAGTTATAGTACAAAGTGGAAGTGCACACATAGAGGAGAGTCCTACAGGAATCCATAGGTCCTAGGGACACAAATAGAGCGGGGTCTGGTTGGCAGCCACCAACTTAAAATTGTCTTGCCCGTCCAAGAAACTAAGCCCAAAGTACATAGGACCTCTCCTAGTAAAGAGGAAAATTAATAAAGTGGCCTACAATCTCGACTTTCCTCCATCACTTCGGATCCATCCTGTATTCCACGTACACCTCCTCAAACTGGTTGCTAAGGATCTGTTTCCAGGGCGGAAGACTGCCCCACCTGAACCAGTGCTGGTGGATGGAGAGGAGGAGTTCAAGGTGGAGACCATCCTCAATTGTAGGAGAAGAGCAGGGGTCACCCAGTTCCTTGTAAAGTGGAAGGGATACGGCCCAGAAGAAAACTCGTGGGAACCGGAAAGAAACCTTCATGCTCCTGAACTTATCCAGACTTTTTTGAGAAACAATCCAACCAAGAGAGCCCATTTGGGCATCCAGAGGCTGCCCCTTGGGGGGGCAATGTTAGGGAAATGGCCAATTCCGGGGCTCTAAGCACATTTGCGCACGCCCGTGCACGTGTGTGTGCGCCTGTGCGTGCCAATGGTGCCAGAACAGCCTATTTAAATGGACAGCACCCTGCAGCAGATGCTGTGCATTCTACAGCGTTCCTGTGACCTGTGACCCCCCCAGCGTTTGTTCTGAGAAGACTTCCTGTTCCTGTGACCCCAGCTTCCCTTTTGGACTTTGCTGCTATCTGCCTGCCCTGACCTTGGATTGTTTACGACCACTCTTCTGCCTGTGCCCTTTGTACTTCAGCCGCCTGCACGTTACCGACCCAGCCTGTACCCGACTACCCATTTGCCTGGTCCCTCTGTACTTTGCTGAAAGCCAGTTGCCGACCCGAACCGCACCACTATCCTCCAGCCTGCATGTGCTTCAGTGGACTTATTCCAGCCAACAGAGATTTGTCCAGCCCTCATGCCCCCCTGTGCTCCTGAGCTTTCTGTCTGCACTACCAGGGGCTCGCGAACCAGAGCTGCAAGAGGAGTTGCCCCCGCATAAGCTATACTCAAATACCAGGTACGTGACACTACTCTTTCTTGATGTCGGCCTCCTTGGGGTTGTGCCGCCTCACCTTCAGTTTCCTCCTCTGCTCTATCTGGCACCCAAGTCGCATCAGTGACCTCATCATCATCATCATCATCATCTCCATCTCCTCCATCATCATTACCACTGGAGACAACTTGGCAATACGCTGTGGCTGGGGGAACGTGAATGCCAATTTGTCTACCAGTGTTCTCCCCTCTCTCTAGGCTCATGTTCCTGTTATCCTCAACCTCAGAACCAACATCTGAATCCAGTAATGGCTGATGCTGTGGTCTAATAACTCAGCTTACTCCTCCTTTATGGCTGATGTTGGGGCTATGGCAGGAATAGATGTGGACAAGGAGGCAGGTTTGTCCACTCTGGCAACTGCAGGGGACTGCACACTTGTCTCTGCTTGCGTGGCAGAGGATGATGAGGATGAGGAAGGTTTAGAAAGCCAGTCCATCAACTCCTCTGCATGCTGTGGCTGGATAGCACTGGCAAACTCACTAAACAGAGGAAATTATGCCCTGCCTGAGGACTAAACACCACGTCCACCTTTGCCTGTGGACACATTTGTTGCTGGCCCACTTACAGTGCCAAGAGAGCATCTGCCTCTCCTTCTTGTCCTCCCAGACACTATTAGGAGGGAGGGGGCAGTGCTTATTAGCAAATCTTATGAAGAAATGGAAATCTGTATGTAGATGCTCTTTAATCAATGTGAGGTGGTGTTTTGATGCACTTTAATTTGAGTACTCACACTACACAGAGACACTCAACGGATACACTGTAATATACTGCAATATAATGTGCCAAATGTACAGTGACGTACAAAACTATATGGCGTTAAACTCCTAGGATGACTGGGTCTCCTTGTTGCCATTAGCCAAGTTCGCCTATAATAGCTCTGTCCACTCTGCTACTAAGCTACTAAGCAATCTCTATTCTGGACGAATCTCGGCTACCACCCTACATTTATACCCAACCTACTACCTGAGAGTCCAATTCCTGCCACACAAGAGATTGCCCAATTCCTGGAGAACAACAATAAACTGTTGCAGGAGACTCTGGCTCAGACCCAGGAGCGCAACACGAGAGTGTTTGACCGGAAGAGACAAGGAGAACTTGACCTACAGCCTGGTGACCAGGTCTGGTTGGCAACCACCAACTTAAAACTGTCCTGCCCGTCCAAGAAACTAGGCCCAAAGTACATAGGACCTCTCCTAGTAAAGAGGAAAATTAATAAAGTGGCCTACAATCTCGACTTTCCTCCATCACTTCGGATCCATCCTGTATTCTACGTACACCTCCTCAAACTGGTTGCTAAGGATCTGTTTCCAGGGCGGAAGACCGCCCCACCTGAACCAGTGCTGGTGGATGGAGAGGAGGAGTTCAAGGTGGAGACCATCCTCAATTGTAGGAGAAGAGCAGGGGTCACCCAGTTCCTTGTAAAGTGGAAGGTATACGGCCCCGAAGAAAACTCGTGGGAACCGGAAAGAAACCTTCATGCTCCTGAACTTATCCAGACTTTTTTGAGAAACAATCCAGCCAAGAGAGCCCATTTGGGCATCCAGAGGCTGCCCCTTGGGGGGGCAATGTTAGGGAAATGGCCAATTCCGGGGGTCTATGTGCATTTGCGCACGCCCGTGCGCGTTCGCCCGTGCACGTGTGCGTGCCAATGGTGCCAGAACAGCCTATTTAAATGGACAACACCCTGCAGCAGATGCTGTGCATTCTACAGCGTTCCTGTGACCTGTGACCCCCCAGCGTTTGTTCTGAGAAGACTTCCTGTTCCTGTGAACCCAGCTTCCCTTTTGGACTTTGCTGCTATCTGCCTGCCCTGACCTTGGATTGTTTACGACCACTCTTCTGCCTGTGCCCTTTGTACTTCAGCCGCCTGCACGTTACCGACCCAGCCTGTACCCGACTACCCATTTGCCTGATCTCTCTGTACTTTGCTGCCAGCCAGTTGCCGACCCGAACCGCACCACTATCCTCCAGCCTGCATGTGCTTCAGTGGACTTATTCCAGCCAACAGAGATTTGTCCAGCTCTCATGCCCCCCTGTGCTCCTATCACTCTCCAGCCAAAATCACACTGAAAATGGCTGCCATTGAAAGAATACTTTTATACTGTGGGGCGGTATTGAGCCATGATTGGATAAAGTCATGATGACAGTGTCCAAAAATTACTCTGACTGTGCTCTGTGCCCTTATTGGCTGAAGCTTTCACTGCTTCAGCCAATCAGGGCTTGCCATGCATTATTTAGTGCCTCATTGGGGGGGGCAAACAAACGGTCGAAAGTCCCATTTATTCGGCTGTTCACCGAACGACGGAACAGCGAAAGATTGGCCCAAACTTATGCTTGGGCCAAACCGTTTGTCCATCCCTAGTCATGGCACATGAGGGACCAACAGCTAGGGTTGGGCTCATGTGAGAGGTAGAGCTTTAGGGTGCTTAAGCCAGAGACCCCAGTTTTTCTGGAAAGCAGGGATTCGGAGATGGGCTTTTGCAAACATATATTCCATTAGGTAATGGTTGTTCAAAATGGCTATGAGTTCATTACAGGAGGGGGGTGGTTTTCCAGTTTCTTGCTATGGTTAGACGGGTGGCTATGAATATATGTGAGATAACTGTGTATGAAGATCTGGGCCATACATCCAATTCTAAACCCAACAGAACCATCTGTGGGGTAAGGGGGACATGAATTGGTACGATGGAGAAGAGGAGTTTGGAGAGGTTAAACCAGAATGTGATGAGGTTTGGGCAGGTCCACCAGATATGAAGGGAGGATCCTGGGTTTCCACAGTCTCTCCAGCAGAGATTGAATGCCATGGGGTAGACGTGGGCAAGTTTTTCCTGAGTCAGATAACAGTTGGGATTTATTTTTTGGACATTTACCCAATGTAGTATGCGGGGAATTCGACCATTGTACTTTAGATAGTATTAGAGTGAATCCTGAGGTATTTGAAGAAGTATTTAGATTTGATAGTCGATTTGAATTGTATTTGTTGGAAAGATAGGCGCATTGATCCTTTGTATAGGTTTACAATAGTAGTTATGCCTACAGTAGTCCATTCAGAGAGGGAGATGTCAGGCGTAGAGACCTGGAGAGCTTCCAGGGGTATGTGTGAGAGTATGGCGTGCGTGATGCCTTTGGTACTTTGGATAATGGCCTTCCAGGTCTTTAAGGTGACGTTGATTGTGCTTAGGTAGGTATGAGTGCCATGGTGTTGTGCACTGACAATATTTTGGGGTGAGAGTCGAGGAAGTTTTTTTTCTATTTGGTATCAGGTGTTAGATTGTGAAGGATTCCACCATACTCTAGCTTGATCCATAATGGTAGCTTTATAGTATGCTTGAATGTTCAGGGCACCCGTGCCCCCTGAGGAAGGGGGTGAGCAAAGGGTGTTGTGTTTCAGTCGGGGATGTTTGCCTCCCCAAATGTAGGCATTTATGATCAATTGATGTTTCTGAAGTTGATTTTGTAAAAAGGGTATAGGCAAAGTTCGGAAAACATACAGGATGTGTGTGTGGGAGTAAATACATTTTGGCGAGGGCTATTTTCCCTGCCCACGAGGCTTGAGTATGCCGTAAATCTTGTACTGTTTTTTGTAGTTTAGTCATCAAATTATTGAAGTTGAGGGCTAATAGTCTGCAGGAAGGAGTGATTAATTGGATACCCAAATATGTAAATGTGGAATTGAGGGCCCACGAGAAGGATGTATGAATGGTGATGGCTGCTTTGATATGTTGTTTAAGTCCTGTGCCTAGCATGCTGGATTAATTAATTCATTAAAGTTAATTTTGTATAGGGAAGCTTTACTAAATAGGTCTAGTGTGTGGTGTAGTTCCAGGAGTGAAGATGTTGGGTCAGTCAGGGATATGATGACATTGCCAGCATAGAGTCTGATTTTATGTGTGGTATCACCTATTGTGATGCCGTGTATGCGAGGGTCATCACGTATGGCCTGGGCCAGGGGTTCCATAATAAGATTGAATATTAGCGGTGAGAGCGGGCACCCTTGACGTGCCCAGTTGGAGATACGAAAAGGGTCTGAGAGCAGGCTGGAGGTAAGGACTCTAGTGCTATGGGAGGAATATAGGGATAGTATAGCTTGTAGGATGATTCCGGAAAAGCCACATTTTTGTAGCACTGCCTTTAGGTAGTTCCAGTCCACTCTGTCAAACTCCTTCTCTGCATCAAGGGAGATGATGTTTGGTGATGTTCAGCCCATTGTAGCAGATGTATAAATTTGCGTGTGCCTTCAGGGGCTTGTCTGACGGCTATAAAGCCCACCTGATCAGGGTGTACTAATTGTGGCATAATAGAAGTTAGTCTCGTAGCAAGAAGTTTGGCGTAGAGTTTAGTGTCTATGTTTATGTAAAGATATGGGCCTGTAGCTGGTGGGATCAGCTGTTGGCTTACCAGGTTTTGGTATGGCCTGTGGACACAGTGAAATTAAATGAGTGACAGAGGTGTGGAGTGAGGAGTTTGGCGAATGTTCTATACTATTCCCTGCTAAACCCGTTAGGGCCTGGGGCTTTATGAAGTAGTAGAGCTGCGATGGCTGCTTCAATTTCTGCTGAGGTAAATTGAGCTAAGAGAGTGTAGATGGTCTTGTGACAATGAGGGTAGGTGGACAGTTTGGAGAAAATGATCAATGTCTTCAGGGATGGGAGAGGAGTTTGAGGCAGAGTCAGATAGGTTATACAAGTTAGAGTGGAATAGGCTAAATCGTTCTGCGATCTCTTTAGGGTTTGTGAGTTGGGCACCATGAGAGTCTATGAGGTGGGGAATTTTAGTCTGGGCAACCTTGCGTTTAAGTTGTCTGGCCAAGTAGGCTCCCGGTTTGTTGTGTTGTGAGTATTGTTGCAAGCGGAGGCTTTTGAGGTGAATGTCGAAGTTAGCGTGGAGGTGATTACTGAGATCTTGCCTAGCTTTAGTTCAGCATTAAGTAGTGCGGAGGGATTCGGCTTGTTGGCTCTTTCTAGGACTCAAATGTTGTCTAGGAGTTTGTTGGTGTTAGTGTTGTGCTGTTTTTTCTCGTGGGCTCCCAGTTTAATGAGTAGGCCTCTAATGCAGGCCTTATGGGCATTCCAAAGCACAGTGGGGTTATTTATGGACCCAACATTGTTTGTAAAGTATTGCTCTATTGCGGATGAGATCTGTTCTTGATATTTTGGGTTGGTGATAAGGGAGGTGTTTAGCCTCCAGATTGAGTGTTTTTGAGGCTGAAGAGATAGGAAAAGTTTTAGCAAAATCGGGGCATGGTCAGAATATGTGATAAGTCCAATTTTTACAGCTGTGACCAATTGTAGGGTGTGTTTATCCATCCAAAAGCGATCTGTCCGGGAATATGCCTTTTGTGCGCGGGAGTAGAAATTGTAATCCCTGTCTGTTTCATGGGAGCACCTCCTTGGGTCATTTAGATCTTCCAAATGAATTAGGGAGGAGAGCGGGGTGGGTCAGTTACTGGGCCTTATTGGAGGTGTCTAGTGAGGGGTCGGCAATGTCATTAAAGTCCCCGCATATAATTAGGGGGCCTTGTCTGAAGGGTTCCAGTTTTTTCATAACTGCTTCGTAGAACGATTTTTGGTTGGTGTTGAGTGAATAGATATTTGCAATAGTTATTGTGTGATTATTGATAGCTGTGTTTAAGATGATGAATCTACCATCATGGTCAATTTCAGTGTAAGAGGGTTGGAAGGAGGAGCAGATAGCGAGCATAACACCAGCTTTTTTCTTGGCAGAGTTGGCAAAATGGTAGTGGAGAAATTGTTTGTGGGAGCAGGTAGGGGGCTTACAGGATGAGAAGTGGGTCTCCTGCACACATAAAATATCAGAAGCGTGGGATATTGCTTCTTTCCAAAGTAAACACCGATTGTAGTGGGGGTTAAGTCCCTTTGCATTAAGGGATGTAATGGTTAAGGACATTGTTGCTGGTGATTAGCAGATAGGTGGGGGGTTGGGAAAGTAATGGGATTACAGTTTCTAAGGTTGCCCACAGCAATTACGTAGCAATAGTAAATCTATAACAATGAAATCAGCAACAATGAAACAAATCCAGCAATAGCACCATATTATCTTTAACCTGATAAGTTTGCAATAGCAGAAAAAAAACGGAACAGAAATAGAAAACTAGAACACTGTGCTTAGCACTTTTTTAACATGTTGAAAATTAAAGATGCTGTCCCTTTGGGCAAGAGGTGGCAGCAGGATTAGTGTTCTTACCGATGAGCAGTGGCTGATGCGTTGCGCCAAGGGTCTTGAGGACGAGTGGGTGGGCGCCTTGACGGTGGATCAGGTGGCAGTGAGGAGTTCAGGCTCCAGTTTAGAAGATGCTTGATGCCATCTTTAGGCGTGAAGATGTTGGTGGTTTGATTTTGATGTGACCACTAATTTCACAGGAAAGCCCCATTTGTAGGGAATGTTGTGTTCTCTGAGGATCGTTGTTACTTGAGAGAATTATTTTCTTCTTTGGGCTGCAGCTACAGAGATATCCGTGAATAGTGTCACTGACGAGTAGGGGTCCGGTAGATTGGGAGTTGATCTTACGGCGACCATGATCCTTTCTTTGTTTTGAAAGAAATGGATGCATGCTAGCACATTGCGTGGCACTGATGCTGGAAGGTGGTTTGGTTTAGCTATATGGTGTGGCCGATCAATGATCAAGTCAGCTGGACTTAGTTGAGGAAGAAGTAGGAGCAATAGTTGTTGAATGTAGGGGACCAGATCAGGAGGTTTAACAGCTTCAGGTATTTCTCTAAACGTAATATTATTCCTCCTCGATCGATCTTCTACGTCAGTGACCTTAGCTCGCAGGAGGTGTAGTGCATTGTAAGCTGTGTTAAGTTCAGAGAGGACTTTTTCTATTTTATCAGTATGATCCTCTACTTGATCGATTCTGGAGTGGAGCATAGCAATAGAGGATCGTAATTCATTATGCATATTCTTCTGTAGGGAAAGCAGCACGATTTGAAGAGTATGTTCAGAGGTAGGTTGGTCTGATGTGGGTAGTGCTGCTAGTGAGTCAGAGTGTGTCTCCTCTGGGCCTATGGGTGCTGTAGTGTCCCATTGCTGTTTTTTAAGCATGGGTGCCTTGTTAAGAGAGAGAAGTGGGGATTGTGCAGCTCTCTTACCGTGGTCTGCAGGCGAGGGCTGGGAGGATTCCATGTCAGGAGTGACTCTGTCCATGTCCTCAAGGCCTTCCTCATGTTCCTGTGTGCCTCTGGAGTCATGGGTTAAGGTGCAGGGTACCACTCCGGTGCCATGTTTGATGTGCTGCATGGCCGGCTTTAAGAAGAAATCCGTGAGGCAGCACAGCTTATGTAGGGCGTTCTGTCTGCCCCTGGACATGCTGTTTGGGAGCCACTCATGTCTGGTCCCCTCTGGTGAAGTACAGAGGGGGAGATCCTTGCTGAGAATGGCTGTATGTCGCTTTGTGTCCCTAGGCTGAGCGGAGCTGAGATCTCAGGCAGCCATCTCAGTCCGCGGCCAGCCACGCCCCCTTTTTATGTGTACTTTATACATTTATGTGTCAAATCCTTGTACAATGATATTTTATGACTGTTGTATTATGCCTCATTTAAAGTCCCATGGACAAATATTGGTTGTGTGTATGTTATATATGGAAATGGAGGCATGATACATTAGTCAACTGGTCACAGTTCTTTTCTATAAAGACACATATAACTGGCAAGTTAGGGTTCAGCCTCACATTTTTAAATACTGAACCTTTGAGCAGCATTAAAGCTATATTAAACCCAACACTAGTGTTGAGCGAACCCGGACTGTAACGTTCGGGTCCGTACCGAACTTTAGGGTGTCCGTGGCACGGACCCGGACCCGGACATTTCAAAAATCGTTCGGGTTGGCACGGTGCCTGTGGGATTTCAAGCCATGCCTGGGCTTGCAATGTCAGGCCCAAGCGAGTTGTGATCACAACCCAAATTATATCGAAATTACGACGAGTTTCCAAGTCATAAATTTTTACACTCCGACTTGGGATTGAACGGTCAATATACACAGAAATATCTTTTCTTGACACTGGTCAACTGATTACATAGTACGGAGGTAAAGGTATATATTGTATGTGTGTTGGTTATAAACAGGTACCCTGAAATTTACTCCGTATTATGTTGTCAGTATTTTATAGTAACATGTTCCTAAACTGTGTATTTACATATTTCAT
>BLSH010207308.1:1263674-1278252 GCA_018402905.1 Glandirana rugosa | reverse complement strand
AGGATGGTGTAATGGGCAGGGGGGATGGTGTGATGGGGACAGGAGGGATGTGTGATGGTAACAGGAGGGATGGTGACAGGAGGGAGGGTGTAATGGTGACAGGAGGGATGGTGTAATGGTGACAGGATGAATGGTGACAGGAGGGATGGTGTAATGGTGACAGGATGAATGGTGACAGGAGGGAGGGTGTAATGGTGACAGGAGGGATGGTGTAATGGTGACAGGAGGGAGGGTGTAATGGTGACAGGAGGGAGGGTGTGATGGTGATGGGAGGGATGGTGTGATGGTGATGGGAGGGATTGTATGATGGCGACGGGAGGAATGGTGTGATAGTGACAGGAGGGATGGTGTAATGGTGACAGGAGGGATGGTGTAATGGTGACAGGATGAATGGTGACAGGAGGGAGGGTGTAATGGTGACAGGAGGGATGGTGTGATGGTGACAGGAGGGATGGTGTGATGGTGACGGGAGGGATGGTGTGATGGTGATGGGAGGGATGGTGACGGGAGGGATGGTGTGATGGTGACGGGAGGGATGGTGTGATGGTGATGGGAGGGATGGTATGATGGTGACGGGAGGAATGGTGTGATGGTGACAGAAGGGATGGTACGATGGTGAGGGGAGGAATGGTGTGATGGTGACAGGAGGGATGGTGTGATGGTGACAGGAGGGATGGTGTGATGGTGACAGGAGGTTATAGAGGGATGAAGACAAGAGTTCTTTAGAAGAGGGGACATAAATTCTGGTAATCTTAGTGGCTACCAGGGATTTCACCTCACTTTCTATGGTGGTTATGGAACAGAAATTAAGGAGAAATCTCTCCAGTTGGACATAAGTGACAAAAGCTGATGGACTAAATAATCCGCCCTTATTATATCGAAAATAAGATAAATATTTTTTTTACCTTGCTATCTACCTTAAATCACATTGCTATTTTTTTTTTAATTTATCTTTATTAATCTTTTCCAAAACATTACAATACATTACAACACAAAAGACATAGACATACCCTAACGGTTGACCCTATACCCTGGGAGTCAACCTTGGGTCCCCCAGCACACTCCCCACCACACAGAAAAAAAAAAATTTCCTCTCTTCCCTTTTTCTTTTCTTCCCTTTAAAAAGAACCAAAACCATCACCCCTCTTCCCCTTACTAAATTCCACATTGCACACAACTCATATTGCTCCCTTAGCCTTAACTCAGAAGAATAATCCAAAGAAGTAATTGCAGGTCTTCATATTCCACCAACCATTTCCAGGCCTATCGTCCAACAACCCACAATATCAAATTAGCCTTGAGCATCTAATCTGCTGCCATCAAGGGCGAAGCCAGCCACCCACTCCAAATTTTATCAAACTTCCAGGGTGTCCCTCTGTTCCGATATACAGCTCTATAGTGAGAGAGAGTTTTGTTTACCGAGCACTTCCATGAGTCCACCGTGGGCGCCAAGGGACTCCTCCATGTCAGAACAATCCGTTTCCTGGCATGGAAGAGTAGCAACCCAACGAGCGTTCTCATTGCTGCAGTGGGAACCAAATCATCCACCAGCCCCAATAAACAATATCCAGGTCCTGGGGTTAATGATATTAAAGTTATATCCCCAATATAGGCAAGAACTTCCCCCCAGAATACTTTTATTACTGGGCAATCCCAAAAGATGTGCATAAGATCTGCTCCCTGTTCCGTACATCTCAAGCAAGTGGAGTCTCCTTTCCCAAAAATTCGAGTCATCCTAGCTGGTGTCAAATAAACCCAATGTACAATCTTATATTGGATAAGATAGTCACGGGCAGAGACTAAATTGGTAAGGGGTTTACCCCATATATCCCCCCCAACTGTTATTGTCCAGGTCTGAAATTACCACTTCCCACTTAGATCTACATTTTCTAAACAACTCGTCTTATTAAATAGACATTTATATATGGTGGACAATGGTTTAACCAGATCCTCACTTTGTAATATAATCTCCAGCTCTGATGTCCCAAAATTACCGCCAAACCGGCCATATTGCATCTGAAAACCATGGCGGAGCTGGAGATATCTAAACAAATGACCATTTGGCAAACCATATTTTACTTTAAGCTCCTCGAATGACAATAACTGGGAGCCATCTATAATATCACCCAGAACTTTAACTCCAAACCTAGTCCAGACATAAGGATCTTCACATTTATAGAATTGTTGGAGAGTTGGGTTCCTCCATAATGGTGTATGGGGGGAAACCAAGATTGAACCTCCAAACTCCTTCCCCTGTATCAAACTCCAGACCCTAAGCACTACCTTCATAGGGATTGTCAATGTGTATTGTGCCCTGTGCCCCTTATAAATTAGGGAGGCCAAGGCTTCATGAGACCCCACGATTGTCGTCCCCAGGTCCCTTTAACCACCTATTTGCCATTAATAGTTGCCCTGACAAAAAATACCTATAGTCTGGGGCAGCTAGACCTCCGTCCTTACATGGTCCTTACATGGTTGCTGCAACACCTTCATTTTAATTCTGGGTGCTTTCCCCTGCCATATAAAGTCTGACATCCACCCGTGTAGGGATTTGAATAAATACTTCGGTATCCACACCGGAGAATGTTTCAGTACATATATCAATGTAGGTAACAGCTTCATTTTTATCAAATTTACCCTCCCAATGAGGGATAAAGGCATATTTTTCCAGATCGCAATTTTACGCTTTACAAAAGCCAGCACTGGTGAGAGGTTTAACTTAATGGAGTCTGTCACTAATGATGCTACCGTAATACCCAAGTACTTAAAATCCTTCACCACCCGGAGAAAATCACATTGCTATTTGCATAGGGTACTTGTTTGTTGCCTAAATACTGGAATTTGCACTTAAAACTGTAATTTTGCAACTTTTGTAGAATGCCAGTAAAAAGTTGGCTATGCCAGTAAATTTTGGGTGTTGTGCCAGTAAATTTCAATCTGGTAGGTTGGCAACACTGGTTGAGACATGACACAATAATAGAATCACACAATAGTAGAGTTTGAAGTATTTACTTAAATTGCTGTTGTGTTAAAGTGTTACTCTCAATTAAACATAAATTGCATCACAGGTAGAAGATCAACAGTTTACATCTAAGTCTCACACTCATAAATGTCTAAACAACATAAACATGACTTTTGAGTTCTTGGTGAATAAAAGGGAGACACAAACAAACTGAATGTGTATCATGACTCCTATTTACTGGCAGTCCACTGTTAACCACTTCATATCCGGGCCATTTCTGGCACTCCTCTCCTACATGTAAAAATCATCATTTTTTTGCTAGAAAATTACTCAGAACCCCCAAACATTATATATATATATATTTTTTAGCAGAGACTCTAGGGAATAAAATGGTGATTGTTGCAACTTTTCACATGGTATTTGCGCAGGAATTTTTCAAACAAGTTTTTTTGGGGAAAAAAAACAGTTTCATGAATTAAAAAAAAAAACAAAACAGTAAAGTTAGGCCATTTTTTTATATATTATAAAAGATGATGTTACACCGAGTAAATAGATACCTAACATGTCATGATTTAAAATTGCAAACACACGTTGAATCGCGCCAAACTTTGGTACTTAAAAATCTCCATAGGTGACGCTTTAACATTTTTTACAGGTTACATGTTTAGAGTTACAGAGGAGGTCTATTGCTAGAATTGTTGCTCTTGCTCTAACACACGCGGCATACACACCTCACATAAGACCCCACATCTCCCTTTCAGGCTGGAAAGACCAAGATCAGAAAAAAAATCAACGATCCTGGTCTTTCCAGCCGCATACACAGCTTTGTTTACTAAAGCCGGCCCAGACGTGACGTCATAACGTTGCGCCCGGGCCTCCGAGGATCATAAAAATGTCTGGTGACCAGATGGTCACCAGTCAGCTCACCGATCAATTTCCAGCAGCGACGGATTCCTTCTCCGAGTCGCCAATCTTACGGGCAGCCCGGGAGAAGCACCAGAGGGCGGCGAGAGGGGGATGTCCCCTCTTGCCGCCTATGAGAGCGATCAAGTGGCTGAACTGCTACTATGATCATTCTTATGGTACAGGGAATCACCGGCCAGAAAGAATGATATCTGGATGATGCCGGTAGCTGTAGGCACCATTCAGATATCACCACTCAAAGTCCAGGACATCCATGGACGTCCTCCTGGCATGAAGTGGTTAAAGGTTACATTTTAATTCCTCCAATTGAGTTTAGTCAAGATACCTGAATGTTCACCTATGCTCAATGTAAAGATAGATTATGTAAAATAACTCAGGATAAAGCTTCAGACTAGCTGATGTGAAATGGTGAACTGTAGGTAAATTGATACCACTCAATGTCATACAAACAAATCAGTACCACTCTAAAAGAATGCAACCAGACAGGCACAAATTCAATGGACAAACTGCTCTATTTAAGAGAGTTCTTAGGAGAATTCAGTAATGCAAAGTATAATACCCTGAGTCCTGCAAAGTGGGGGGAAAGTAGCTGTAGTTGTAGCAAATCTTCAGTTAACGTTCAGTGCGTCTTCTGCCGGGTCTTTTAATTTGAATGCTAGGTACCTAGGAAAGAACTGTAGTGCCAGATCCTCCAAGTATGGCACAAAAGATGCAATGAAGAACTTTACTGTGGTAAATATAAACCTTCACAGAGATCACTGACTTTGTGGCAAGCTTACAACTAACAGCAATCCAGTACACTCAAGTGATTGTATTCCAGAATCTTCAGTTATATGATAGTGCTCAGATCTTTAAAAACTTTCTATGTGAGATATTGGATTAAAAAACTCAGTGCTCTTTTATATGGGCTTGAGCTGGCTTACCCAACCGGACAAACTGCTACAGATGATGGTCCCGCTGCTTAGGTGATGGTGATAGTGATGAAGACACACCTGCTCTCTTTGCTCCCGGAATCAACCTCCACCGCACTCCTCCTTGCAACTCTCCCCGATCTATCGCTAGAGCTGCCTGCAGGCTCAGGGACAGTTCCTCTGATAGCAGGGCCCATCCCACTGACCATCTGCAGGAACGCTGTGTAGCTGAGAAGGGGCCCACTAAATGGCATGATCATCTTACTAAAGATGAGAGGGTTTTTCTTAAACGTTTAGAAGAAGATGAGTCTATAACAATCTGAAATTCAGACAAGAATTAATAGCAATCCTTAATAGACAAGCTTATAGAGATGAAGCAATCCGCCAACAGTCAGATAAGGAAACTTACATCAAACTCAGAGAAGAAGAAGAAATTCAAGAAATTCAAAACTGTCCTAGCAGAGTTAATTAACAAAGGGGTGAGAGTGGGGATATTCAATCGGGAGGAGGCTAAAAAGCTTCTACCTGAATATCCCACCCTCTCCACATTTTATCATCTACCCAAAACACACAAGGGGGTAAACCCCTTACAGGGACGGCCAATTATGTCAGGGATCAACTCCCTCAATGAAAGACTCGGACAGTGGCTGGGCATACAGCTACAGTCACTGGTCCAGTTGCTCCCCGGGGTTTCTTAAAGATACTACACATCTCTTAAAAACCCGGAATTTAAATGGGAAGAAAATTACACCTGGGTTACTTGCGATGGAAGTATTGGATTACCTCTTATCTCACAACTATTTCACCATTGATGGGGAGTTCTTCCTCCGGAGATGATGGGCAGCGATGGGGGCGAAATTTTGGCCCTCATTGGCCAACTTTTACATGGGTTGGTGAGAGTGGTCCTGCATCTTTGGGGGAGAAAACCCCTACAGGCCATCGATTGTACTTTATTTCAGGTACATAGATGGCCTGTTACTGGTGATGAAGGAAGGGGTGGCCTCCCTGTGTTCTTTCTTGGAATATTTTAATGACAAAAATCATAAATTTACTGGTGAAACGAGTGAGAAGGACATCCATTTTCTGGATGTCTGCCTGACCAGTTCAGATTCATGTGTGATAGTTTATCCTGCTCTCCACATCAGTTGCATTAATCATCAAATTCGTGACAGTTGCAGCTACGTGAAACGATGAGCACACAACACTCTGTGCCCGTCACCAGATGTGCCCTCACCTCCTGGGCGATATCAAAACGTCTTCAAATATCCTCCTTTGAGCAGATTAACAGACACCAAGTTATCCTCCTCTTCATATATTGCACACCATTTTCTCCTCACTTGCCCGTACCTCTTAACCACCTTCAGAATCTTCATCAAAGGCTTGATGAGGACCATGCAAAATGATATTACACCAACATTGCGTAATTCCGTTTAACATCAGGGTTTATTAAAAACTTCAATTAAAACACTCACATGCTTATAAGTAAAATACACATATACTCATCAGTGGGATAATTCAGGTCCCTCCTATCCCTGAGATCTGCAGCTCTCCTGGGTCAGAAACCGGATCCCTCACTTGCTCTCCACCTCTGAGTATAATAATGTGAAGGGTATCCCTGTAGGACAGTTCTTGCGCGTAAAAAGGATATGCAGCAATGACTTACATTTTGAATGCGAGGCTCCCCTTTTATATCAACGATTCCTAGACAGGGGGTATCCGAAGTGAATGCTAAACCGGGCATTAACTATTGCCCGTGGCAAAAACAGGCTGGAACTCTTGGAAAAGAAACAGGCACCAAATAATCAGCAGTCTAATAGATTAACCCTATCTACCCCATATAGCTTAGAATTTGGAAAGGTCAGGAAAATTATTAAAAAACACCTTCCAATTCTACATTCAGGCGAGACATGTGCCAACATCTTACAAGGGGGCATTGATATAGTGCCATGTAGAGCCCCTACCTTGGGTCGCACTTTGTCCCCCAGCATTTCTCGTAGTGGCAAGACCAAGTCTGTGACGTGGCTCCACTTCAAGGGAAACTTTAAGTGTGGGGCCATTGGTTGCCCCTGTTGCAACCATATTTTGGGTGGAACCAGGTTTCCTTCAGCAGTTACACATAGAGTATGAAATTAGTTATTTTTACAAACTGCAATACTACATATGTTATATATCTGTTGACCTGTGACCTATGCCAGGTACAATATGTTGGTAGGACCAGCAGGTGCCTACGCGACCGTTTTAACGAACATGTGTATAGTATAGCCACTACCAAATCCACCAATATAGCTAGACACTTTAATACATGTCATAATAGGGATAAAGCAGCTTTATGAGAACAGGTGATAGAAAAGGCCAGGGCCTCCCGGGAGGAGGTGATGTGTTCCAGTTGATCTGCCGGAGGGAGGTTTTTTGGATTTTTTACTTACAGACTCGCATCCCGCTGGGCTTAAATTTTGAGTGGGATGTGAGTCATTTTTAGGAGTAAGTTTGTTACACCCTCCCTCCGGCGGAGTTTACTGATACGGACATTATTTTGGGGGTGTATTCCAGTGGTGATATGGGAAATGTGCATTTTATTTTCATGTTCCTTATATGTATATTATTATTTTTGTTCCCATGTTCTCCGGATAGGATACTCTGTGGAGACTAGCCCACGTGGTCTGTCTCCATCGCTGTGTATGTGCGCAGCCTTCACCGCTGACATGCGATGGAGACATACTTACATGTTAATATGGATTTGTGGCGTAGTTATCTTACAAGTGTGGCTAGTGGATTGGTACCTCTCCCCCCTCCCTAAAGCGGTGTTCCACTGTGTTTTAAGTTTATTAAAAGTCAGCAGCTACAAAGAGTGTAGCTGCTGACTTTTAATAAACACACACTTACCTGTCTCCCGGTCCAGTGATGCGGCCGGCACGAGCCTCTGATCTCTCCCCCTCCCCTCCAAGGCGCCGTCATTCCTACTGTGGGCGGCTTCACGGCCGGGCACGCACTGCGCATAGACGAGCGACGCTGCACTTTTGATTGGTCCCGAAGTCTTCTAGGACCTGTCCTGTGTTCCAGAAGACTTCAGGAGGGAGGGGGAAGGAGACCTTCCACTTCCGATCGCCTAAGGCGACCGGAGCGGAATTACCCTAAAAAATCGGGTATTCGCACCCCCCCTCCTCCCCAAAAGCTCAGTTTCAGTATCAGGAGCTGGGGAGGATGTCTTAAAGCGGAAGTTCCACTTTTGGGTGGAACTCCGCTTTAAAAACTAAAACAAGGTATCGTTCGAGGTGGTTTGACACATGTTTTATGTTTATGTGTTACAATGTTTATAAATGTCTGTGTATTAACACTAACACTTTTCACTTTGTGTGTGTTCTCCTTAATACCTCCATGTGGTGTCATGACTTTAGTGGAATTTTCACAATGGATTTATTACCCTTTATTATTATAAACTTCTAGCCTGACACTCATATGGATTGGTCAGACAACACAGACCTTGGATAGTACATCAATGAAAATTGAAGGATATGGATAGCCTCCCCACAACACCTGTGTAACGGTGGGTGGAGCTATAAATTCATCTTTACAACCACACTTCAATTGTGATGATTAAGTGCACGTGAGGTGCATGAAACATATCCACCGTATGCACAAGGTTTCTGTGATGCCTCTTGATATGCTTCATGGAATATTGAAATAAAGGACGTTGGATCCTAGGTTGATGTGCGGCCATTCCTTCTTTCTCTGATCAGCGGTTGCGAGCCGGGATGAGCACTTACCTGGATCCACGGGGCGTATTCCTCTTCACCTGGAGCGGTTGGCTTTCTTTCATATAACGCTGTGTAGTTGCAGACCGCACGGTCTATGTAAGTAGGCCGCAACTCCGCTGACAGGACACAGGGTCCTGTGTAATCGATCACCGATGTCCAGAGAGCGAGTGTATCAGGCCGCACCCTTGGCTTAAATAGCCTCTCCCATGAGGCACTGCTGCTCCCAGGAACCTCTCTCTACAGCACAGTCTGATGGGAAATTAAGTTCTCCTGCTGGTCTGTCTAATGGCAAATCCTTGAAAAGCAACTACATATCCACAATGCATTACTTTTCTATGAAGGGAAATGGCACACAGCCCTTTGTAGCTGCTGTTTGTTAAATATGCCCCATTCATTGGCTGCTGCAACTCTTTCTTCCATTGGCTGCTTCTCTCTATCACCATAGAAGCACACCATAGAGCAGTGTAACTTGATCCTTCTGTGTGTCTGTGTCTCTACACAGATTACATTAAGTTCAGTTAATGAAACAAGAAGGAGGGGGAGACAATCCTCCGTAGGGGCTAACAGGTGCATTTCTCCTTTCTAGGAGAGCCTGTGTAATTGCGGCGGCCACTTAGCAAAAGCTGCGGAAATGGCAGGGTACCCGTTACAGACATAAAACACCAAAAGCTCCTAAACTCCAATTTAGGAGCTGTAGTGTACATGAAACCTTAAAGTGGCTGTAAACTGCCAATGTTCAAAGAAAAGAAAAAAAACTGCACGGCAATGCCATAATGTGCTAGTATGCATTGCATGTTAGCACATTATGAAATACTCACCTTGGAACAAAGCACAGTTTAGGAGATATTCAGACTGCATGCAGCCGATGACATCATCGGCACATGCTCTCTGGAGGTCCGGCTCACAGTGCCGGACCTTCAGAGCTCGTGCCAGAAATGGTGACGTCATCTTGGCCCCGGCCAATCACATAGCCGGAGCTTGCATACCCTGAAGACAGACGGGGGAACATGTCAGCCCTCTCAACGGTGACTTTACAGCGCTGGAGGGCTTTGTTCCAAGGTGAGTATTTCATATTCACAGTACCTACAAGTAAGCCTTATTATAGGCTTACCTGTAGGTACAAGTGGTAATACAGAGTTTATTACCACTTTAAAGAAGACGTAAACTTCCTCTGCAGACATTTACCTATAGGTAAGCCTATAATAAGGCTTGACTATAGGTAGTGAAAACATCTTCTAAACGTGTACTGCTTAGGAGATATTTACATTACATGCAGCCAGTGACATCACTGGCACATGCGCTCTGAAGGCACGACCATGGGTGCCATTCCTTCCAAGCCCTGTGCCGTGAATGGTGGCTCCCGCATGACGTCATTGTGGCTTGGCCAATCACAGCACCAGGGCCCACAGACTGGGAAGGAAACTCTGGGGAAAATGTCAGCCGTCTCAGCGGTGTGCGGGCGCCGCTGCAACAGCTTCATTCTAAGGTCTTTTTTTTTGTCAGAGTTTACAACCTCTTTAAGTGAGTTGTCTCATCCATGTAAACTGATACATTCTGCTGGAACGTTTGTGCTGTGAAAAACAGACTTGATGACTGGATTAACAGATGAAGAAAGAAAGGTTAAAAAAAGGAAACAGATGCAGCCATCACACCTAAGAACTGGTAAGAACTGATTTTGTATTCAATACTGCTTTAAAGTCCAGATGGTGATGAATGCTGGTACATATCTTGCTCTCCAAAAAAGAATTGTACTGCTGATTCTAGCTATCCATAAAACAGGCCCAACATTATACCCATCAAACTTACAAAATGCGTAGTACTAGACCGCTGTTAGACAAAAAAACACCCATAATACTGGCCAAAACAAAAGAGAAACTATGAAACAAATCCAAGCATTTTCTTTTGTCCATGCCAATATTAGATAATGAAGCAGTGATAATGTAGTTTAGGAAAAATCTGTATCAGGAGAAAAACCTTTTGGATGAAGTTAACACAAGATGCTTGACTGGAGCTGTTGAGTAACAGAAAACCTCCATATCCCATTTTAAAGTGTAACCATGTTTATTTCTTATACTGAATATATATATATATATATATATGTGTCACTTATTAAGCACAAATCTCAGTAGGTCCAGAAACGTATTTTATAACAGTCGCAGACAGCTATTTATTACTGGATGTTCTTTTAAGTGACCAAAGCTTAAACCACACATTTAGAGAAAAATGTACTGTATGCTGGATACCATTTAAAGGTGTAACCTTGATTATTCATTAACCTGCATATATATTGTAGATAAATGTGTCACTTATTAAGCACATATTTCAGTATGCCCAGAAACATATTTTATCAGTTGCAGATAGCTATTACTAGTTGTTCTTTTAAGAGACTAAAATTTAAACCAACACATTTGGAGCAAAATGTATTGTATGTTACAGAAGATGGGTCAGATTTTCAAATAATTCCAATACAATTAACATATTTGGGTAAATTCCATTTTTTGATGAGGAGGTTCACTCCACTCTTCTCCTTTCCTCTCCCACTTCTTTGCATCCCTTCATTTTTTCTAAATAATTTTACTTACCTCATTTCTGTCTATAGAACATTCTTGCTAAAATCCAGACGACATCCTCCCCGGTACCCAAATCCTCAGCTTTCAGTAGGATGGCATGGTTGCACCTTGCGGAGCTTGGGGTGTTGAGTAGATGGGTTACTCAGCACACAGCTAATTAGCTTGGGTGACCAATCTCCTTAATAGGAAATTCCAATGCTACAACAGTCAGAAGGCAGCATGTCCTGATCAATTATAACTAAAAGGAGCTGGCGATTGCTTGAAGAAGTGCCCCAACACTAAGGCTTCATGCACACGGGGTGTTAGAAAAAAAACGAGCTCCAAAGCCACTACCAACGGCAGGAAAAAGCGACTGTAAAAATGTGCTTTTAGTAACTTTTTGCAGTGGTGTTAATGTCCGTTTTGCCACGCTAGCTTTTAGCAGCATTTCTCTGCCTCTATTCAAAATGAATGGTTCCCTATGGGAGCCCATTGATTTGAATAGGGGTCACACCAGAAGTCAGATCATGATGATCCGACTTGCAGGCACGGCTTGTGCGCTGAGGATCTTGAAGGGGAACCCCTCACCAAAGTGAAAAAAAATAAATGGCGTGGGGTTCCCCCCAAGACAATACCAGCCCTACATATATATATATATATATATATATATATACCGTATATACTCGGGTATAAGTCGAGTTTTTCAGCACATTTTTCGTGCTGAAAAAGACCCCCCTCGACTTATACCCGAGTCAGTGTCTGTGGGTTATCAGTAGTTTCACATTAAACAGAGCCGTGCTGCTTCTAAGAGCCGTTCTGTGCTTTGTAAGTGTGATTAAACACATTGGAATGCAGAGAATGCTGAGAGAGGTGTCAGATTCTCAGCTTGATGTCGGCAGGTGGGCGGGACAAGCTGATGTTAGCTGTTCAGTCCCACCCACCTCCTGATCTCCGTGAAGAGCTGCAGCTCTCTCTCTGCATTCTCTACATTCCAATGTGTTTAATCACACTTACAAAGCACAGAACGGCTCTTAGAAGCAACACAGCTCTGTTTAATGTGAAACTAAACTACCTTACTCAGCCCTTGTGTGTTCTGGCTACAGTCTGTGTCCTGGCATTAATATCCCTGTGTCCTGGCATTAAAATCCCTGTGTCCTGGCATTAAAATCCCTGTGTCCTGGCATTAAAATCTCTGTGTCCTGGCATTAAAATCCCTGTGTCCTGGCATTAAAATCCCTGTGTCCTGGCATTAAAGCTCTGTGTCCTGGCATTAAAATTTCCGTATCTTCAGGCTAAAATCCCTGTGTTCTGGCTAAAATCCCTGTGTTCTGGCTCCCTGTCCCTGTGTTCTGGCACCCTGTCCCTGTGTTCTAGCACCCTGTCCCTGTGTTCTGGCACCCTGTCCCTGTGCTCTGGCTCCCTGTCCCTGTGTTCTGGCACCCTGTCCCTGTGCTCTGGCTCCCTGTCCCTGTGTTCTGGCTGCTGCATTTCACACCCTAGGTTTATATGCGGGTCAATAAGTTTTCCCATATTTTTTGGGCAAAAGTAGGGGGGTCGACTTATACACGGGTCGACTTATACACGAGTATATACGGTATGTGATTCTGCACTTCCAGGTTTTGGGCCCAAGTGAGTGCCGCCATTGGCTCGCTCCCGCTGTGATTTTACACAGCAGGTCCCACGGACCTGATCTGCGCCTTACCCTGCTGATCGTTTGTTACACTGACAGAATGCCAGTCTGCCTATGTACACAAAACAGATTGTCATTCTGTCAGTACAGAAGGCATGGATCCTGTGTTTCTGTAAAGCAGAAACACAGATTCATGTCTTCCAGTAGTAAAAGCATCTCCCCCACTACACTGAAACATTAGCTAGGCACACAGTTAACCCTTTGATTGCCCCTTATGTTAAACCCTTCCCAGTCAGTGTCATTAGTACAGTGACAGTGCATATTTTTAGCACTGATCACTGTAATAATGTCACTGGTCCCCAAAAAAGTTTCAAAAGTGTCAGTTAGGTGTCTGATTCAGCCATAAAATTGAATTCTTCACCCTTTTTTGGACACTGTCTTCTGAAATGCCCAGACTCCCCACACTTAAAGCACTTCCGCGGGTCAGCTTTATCCAACTGGGTGTTCACTTGAGCATCCATCACCCGCAACAATGTCTGTGGTAGTTGATCTTGAGCCTGAGCCACTTGAGTGAGCAGCTTACCTGGAGATTCTTCAAGTGCAGGTTAAGACACAGGGGTTTTAGTACTCTCCCCCCACTCTGACTCTTCTTCACTGTCCACTACAAAGACCCCTGGCTCTATTTGCATTGGTTGAGCAGACACCTTCCCAGCCTTTGGGGTAGTATTGATCCCTTCTCGTGGTCCCTGGTTCTTCTCATCCAACAGAGTTTCTTCCTCCCTAACCATTTTCATCAGTTCAGGATAAGTTGGTGCTCTCTGTATCCCTTCTAACAGCAATCGGAGCATGATAAGGTGCTTGGGTCTTGCTCCCTGTAAAATTCGCTCCCATCTGACTCTGTCAGTTATTTTTGGATCAATTCCCTTTTTTAAGATAATTTGAAGTAGGACATGATCCACCCTAACAACATAGGCAGACAACTTTTCTCCTCTGGACTGGTGTGTGTGCTCAAATTTGTACATCAAAGCAGGAATCTTTTCTACCCTACCATACGCTGCACAATCTTCAATGTAATCCATGGCCACACACTCAGGCTTTCCTCTCTTCAAACTTTGCATAGCATCTACAGCAGAACTTCTCAAGCTCTCACTTACTCTCTGCCTCTTCAATGCTTCTGGCATATTCCAATCTTCAACAGCTTGAATAGTTTGATCTATCCAATTCTCAAGTTCTTTCTCACCTTCAGGTGTACGTGGGCGATCTGAGAAGAACTGCAGCTTCCTGTAGCCCTGATTAGCTGTAATATTGTTGCTCTTGATCAAACTCTCCACCAGTCGACTCATATCCATATATAATGAAGCTGGAGGTATCCCTTTGTTGGTGGTATCTGCTCCTACTTCTTCCACCGCAGGACTCACTGAACCACACCAAGACTTCTCCTGGTATAAGTCTCCTTCTGTCCGTAGAGGTATCATGTAGGCTTCTTATCTTCTGCTGGAACGCTATCTAGCTAGTCAAATAGGGCATAGGTGTGACCTCCTCTATATTCAGGCTTCAGATCCACAACATAGGATCCTTGCCCTGGAAAAGCTCCTCTCATCATCAGCCGTACATCTTTCTCTGACCATCCAACTCCAGGCAGCTTTAGCACACTGGCCAACTCCAGATGACTCCCTTCTTCCTGCTCCCATTTGACAGCAGTAGAGGAGTCCATCTTCTCCTTCTCTCTGGGTTGTTCATCAGGCCTGCTGGGGCTTACCATGGGGGGATACCGGAGGCCATAGGGGGGTACCATTCGGGGTCGTCCGGACTACTTGTTGGGTCTCTCTTCCTCTTCTACCTGAGGA
>BLSH010207308.1:1224999-1245615 GCA_018402905.1 Glandirana rugosa | reverse complement strand
CAGTTGCCGATCGCCCACCGTAGCTGGACCATGGCAACTTGGCTCAATATCTCAAACTGCCGTCACTTGACGGCAGCTGCGAGATCGCGGATCATGGGCACGGGGGAGCCAGGAAGCGGGTAGGGCGGACTCGATGTCCGCCGGCTACGTGCGATCACCCCCCCGCAGTGACAGAACAGGATACAGGTATGTAAACACACTGATCCCTGTTCTGACAGGGGAGAAGGAGTGTGATCACATGTTTCCTGTATATGGGAGCAGCGATCACTCTCCTCCCCCAGTCAGCCCAGCCCCCACATAGTTAGAAACATAAAGCAGGGAACACAGTTAACCCTTTGATCGCCCCCTAGTGTTAACCCCTTCCCTGCCAGTGACATTTACACAGTAATCAGTGCATTTTCATAGCACTGATCGCTGTATAAATGTCAGTGGTCCCAAAAAAGTGTCAAAAGTGTCCAACATATCCGCCACTATATCGAATTCCCACTAAAAATTGCAGATCGCTGCCATTACTGGTAAAAAAAATAAAAATAAAATATAAAAACCCCATAAATTAATTCTCATTGTTCGTAAACATGGCAACTTTTGTGCAAACCAATCAATATACGCAGATTGCGATTTTTTTAACCAAAAATATGATGAAGAATACATATTGGCCAAAACTAATGAATACATTTTTTTTTTTATATATTTTTTTGGATATGTATTTTAGCAAAAATATTGTGTTTTTTGCAAAATTGTCGCTCTTTGCTTGTTTATAACGGTTATCAGAAATGACGCAGAGGTGATCGAATACCACCAAAAGAAAGCTCTATTTGTGGGAAAAAAAGGACGTCAATTTATTTTCGGTACAACATCACATGACCGCGCAATTGTCAGTTAAAGCGACGCAGTGCCGAATCACAAAAAGTGCTCTGGTCATAAAGGGGGAAATCCTTCTGGGGCTGAAGTGGTTAACATGGTTCTAAAGGCTGAAGGTTTTCTACCTTAATGAATGTTCTGCATTTAGGTAACAAAAAAACCTTCTGCATGCAGTGCTGTGAACGGGAGTAGACTGTCTCTGCTCTCTCTCTCCTCATTGGCTAAGAGACAGCAGAGGGAGTCATTGTGTCCCACTGCTGTAAATCACAGCCAGTGAGGAGGGAGCAGGGGGGGGGGAGGGACTGACCCACGCTCAGACATGTTGGAGAAGTACAACAACAAAGTTGCTTATAAAAGGACATGTACTGTATGCATTACACCTTTCTATCCAGCAGGTGGCACTGCAGTATGATAGTGTGTATTTTATGGTACAAAGTAATAACAGGATGTACCTTCTGTATCTGAGTGTGTACTTGTTTGTTGTTCTCTTCCTGTCTACGATAAAAGGCATGTAATATATTCCTCCATGAAAGTAAATATTCTCTGCATACAACAAGCTTCCAAGCTCATGATTCAATAACCTGCTAAGAAGACACACATGCTATGGACACAAAGAGCCGACTCAGGAAGGAGTCCGCACGAGTGCCCCATAGCAAGCATCCTGCTATTGTATGCACTTGGTGGGGGTAGATGAGACAGAATCGCTGGCAGGGGACCAAAAAAAAGGAAGATTGGGGATACCCTGTGCAAAACCATTACACAGAGCAGGTAAGTATGATATGTTTGTTATTTCTTAAAAATGTTATTTGATCCTTTACAATCACTTTAACTGATATTTCTAACTCATCATATTGACATCTGAGTTTTATTCTTCCCGTATACTAGCTGATCATCAGAAAACTTAATCTAACAGAAAGAAGGCATAACTAAAAAATTCCATAATGCCTTCAAGTTGTTAATTTTATATATGTAGAAACATGTTTTCTCCAGACCAGACCACCATTCCTTTCAGACACGGTATACATCTTAAAGTAGATCTAAACCCCAATTGGCTAATGTCTAGTATTCTAAAGTACTGTACCTCAATAAAACAAAAGAATTGCCTGTTTTAAAATAAAACACAGTTTATTAACCTTTTTTTTAGCCTATTTTGCATTTTGGTATTTAGGTAGTTTGCCTACAGGAGTATGTTTCTTTTAGTTAGTGGCTGGCCCAGGCTGGGGAAAAGAGTTAATATGTGTGCTGCTGTCCCTAGGTTTTTTTGGATCCAGCCTACTTTCCAGTGATATAAATACAGGGGAAGTCTAGGTTTGGGGTCCATTTCTGTTTCTCTCACAACATATGGTATATGACATGTTGTGACTGAATGGAGGTGGACTGCTGTGGCTTGCAGTGGCACCTGGCATCCAGAGATCAACCAGCTCTTGGAGAAAGTCAACATGGGCTACTACCTTTCTGACGTATGTCTGGGCAGCCGGCTAGGGATAATTAGGAATGTTCTTCATGGACAGTAATGCTGAAAGACTTTTAAGTAACATTGTACCAACTGCTCTGAGCCTGGTCTGAAGTTATTCAAAAGGGAGCATGTTGGTTCTGGCATATCAGAAAAACTAGGGTCAGTAAGGCACATGTGGGGTATGAAGCTCAGCTACTACAAAAGGTCTACTTGGCAAGTCAAGCAAAAGGAGCAATGTAGTTGCTATGGATAACCAAGTGTTAGAACAAGCTACACTGCAACCAGTTGTTAAGCGTGGTACCTGGTTAAGGTGACAGATCCTCCAATAGCGACGGGGTCAATGTTTTGGCTCCCTCTCCAACTGTCAGTTTCCAGTATCAACCGGAACCAAAACCCCATTATGGAGATGCATGACCTGGTATGAGTTCTGTGCTATTTGCATGGTGGGACCCCATTCTGTTACTGGGAGTGAAGTAACAGAGGTATGTTGGACTGGTGGAGAGGGCACAGCATCCCTCCTAATGCAGCCTACATCAAGTCACAATGTGTAATAGCACAGGACAGTACTTTTTTAGATGAATTCTGCACTTTTACTGCACACAGTTTGATGGCTCATCTCTAAGTTGGGGAACTGTCTTAAAGTGGTTGTAAACCCTTTACCACCACTTTAACCTACAGGTAAGCCTATAATAAGGCTTACCTGTAGGTACCATGAATATCTCCTGTACCGTTTAGGAGATATTCACTGTATTAGCATGTACCGACATCATCGGCACATGTGCACTGAAGAATTGGCCCCAGGGTGCCCTTTCATTAGCGAGCGTGCCATAAACCGGCAGCTCCCGCGCGCATGCGTGGGAGTGACGTAATCGCGGCTCAGGGCAATCTCAGCGCTTGAGCCTGCGCTGTAATTGGCCAGAGCCCGTGATCCCGGAAGAAGATACAGAAGGCATGACGCCGGTCACATCGGTGCTCGGGGACCACTGCAACAGTGTCGATCTAAGGCAAGTATTTCATAATAAGCTAGTATGCGATTCATACTAGCTCATTATGCCTTTGTCTTGCAGGTGTTTTTTTTTTTTTTACCAGGGTATACAACCACTTTAATGTTAGATTTTCACATGACCACAGGCTCCGTCTTGTCCTGGGCAATGGTGTGCATGCTCCACATGAAAGGTAAACCCATGTGCAGGGTGAGTAGGCCCCGTCCAATAGGTGCATTTTGGTGAAATGGCTTTTTTAAAAGGCATTTCCTGTCTCCATGCACTTGCTCAAGTGTTTGTTGTACATTAAACTAGGTGTGTCTAAAAAGTTTGGTGAATGGTTTCAAAAAACAGAAGATACAAACAAATTACCTTTATTGGCCTTAAAAATAATCATCATCCTTCACAACACAATTTTGGCAACGTTCATAAAGCTTCTGGAAACTGTCAGCAAAGGCCTCTTTAGGAATCTATCGCAGAACCGCCGTCACATATTCTTGGATTGGCACCACGTCTGCAAAACATGCGCCTTTCATGACGCTCTTCATGCGGGGACTTTTGCAGGCGACTCTTTTTGGGTCGCGGGGAAGACAGTGAACACCATACCATCACTTGCCTCTTGGAATCTGGATCGAACTGGTAGCACCAGGCCTCATCTCCTGTGATGATGGTTCGCAGAAAGAATGGATCCTGGTCATGGTAATAAAATCTCCATAGGTTTCCATCCATTTTGCTTTCGTTCATCTATCAGCTTGTGTGGAACAAACTGGGAACATATCTTACCCAAATCTTTGAGGACGGTGATGCCCACCATATCCTTGCTAATGTCCAAATCCTCTGCCATCAATCATAGAGTCAATCACTGATCTCGTGCCAACATTTCTCGCACTCACTCGATCATGTCTGGGGTTCTGCTTGGCAAAGGCCGACCCAAACGTGGCTCATCCTCAGTGGTTTCCTTCCCATCGTGAAAGCATTTGAACCGTTCGTAAACACATTTTTCTTCCGTTCCGTATACTTGTGTAACACTGCCCTCTTGAGGGTTGCAAGATAAGTCAATCCTCCCCTGTTTTCCCTGACCCTGGGAGTCCTCCGCCACCTCTGACACACTGGGTTCACTCATATTGTTAGTTCCCCTTTAAATACTACACAGTGAAAAATGCACAAGAATGAGGAAATCAATAGTGGTTACTCAAAGTACATTGCTTGGAAAGAATTTGTATTCAACAAGGGGTATCAGTAACTCCCAAAATTGAACAAAGTTAACACAAGTGAATACCAAGTTATATTACTTATAACTCTATAGGTTCAACCAACAGGTATATAAGCAGGTCAGTATACTGTGCATGAGAGTGGGACACATGAGAGCAGGGGAATGACCTCTGAAGTGTCAGACCACTCTTTACTGTTCACTCACCTGACACCAGCAAACAGCAGATAAACAAGTATAAAACCAGTAATAGTAGATAAACAGGTACAACACCAGAATTACCATTGCAGCAATATATTTAACCTGCTCTAAATTTATAAAATACTCTGGCAAAATAGCAAATGCTCACAAAGTGTGGGGAAAGAAACAGATGAAGTGTAGTTGCAGTTCAATGTTCTTTGCTTGACAGTTCAGGTGATCTTCAGCTAGCTTTGTGGTATACCAACCAAATGCTGATGCAACAAAATAGATTTTCAGGAAGGGTACTATATTTGTATAAAGCACTCTTTATGCAGCAAGACAAAGGAAGCTTCACAGTGATCACTGACTTTAAACTGCGGAACTACAAATAACAGCAATAAGGTTTAAATGCTTGTACTCCACTTCTACTCCCAATGTTGGGAACTAAGCCTTGACTACAGTGAATATGCAGAATCAGGTTATGTGTGCACAGTGGCTGTAACAACGGGCTTCTGCCCGCTCACCACACAGGATCAATGGGTGCAGATGATGTATCCACTGCTGAGGATGATGATGATGATGACAAGGATGGAGATGATGATGTTGGTCACTCCAGCCCTCTGGCTCCCAGGATCGGCCTCCACAACCTCTCACCGCAATTCTGCCGGATTGATTGTCCCAGCGGGATGCAGGGATCAGGAACAGGCTCCACTTGGTGCTTGGTCTTTCAGGTTGCTCACTGAGGTTCTGCAAGGTTTCTGAATTGCTCAGTCTGTGGGAGTAGGCCGTGATTCAGCCACCATTTACACAGGATCCTGCTTGATCAATCCATGCCGTCCATAGAGAATGTGCTAGGCCTCAGCTTAAATAGTCTCTCCCACGAGCACCCCTTCTCTCAGGAACCCACCTCTGCTGCACAGCCTGATGGAAGATGTAGTTCTACTGCTGTACAGCCAGGGGGCAAATCTTTTCACAGGCAAACTACAACCCCCAGAGTGCATCTCTGTTGTCACTGCTAGAGTCACAGAACTGTAAACTGGCACTAGGGGGAAACAACTGCATTAAGCCGAAAGGCAAAAAACATCTCTGTTGCCGAGAGTGTGCATACCCAGCTCCTGGCTACACGTGCACCAACATTTCACGTGTCTCCGTCACCCGTTTCCCCAATTTGTAGCAGAACCTGATGTTCACTTGTTGCTCTATTGCACTGTGACCCTACCTCTCACACTGACTATGTTTGACTGCCCGCAGCAGGTTTACCCTGAGATTCATGTGTACTCCATTCAAGGTGGCACTTCTTGACGTGTCTCTGGATAGCCATGTGCATGTGCGTGCACCTGGCCCATGTTGCCGTTGAGATATCGGACCATTCACCAAACGTTGTAGACACACCTCGTAGCTCTAGATCTCGAAGGCACAATAGAACAAAACAAAAAGGGAAATGAACTGTAAATTAAACTAAAGCATCCTAAGACAACCAAAATTGTATGCTCAACTCATCCAAGTTGGGATACACAAGTTTCACCAAATAACTGTCATTTACAGGCACAATGAGGAGATGCCCTCTCTCCCGAAAAACTGGTAACTGGGGAGTCACCCACCTGATGTATTAGAAATATGGGATCTAACTACCTAACGAGGGGCAAATTTCCCAGCCTTACCCACCTTAATCATCCTGAGAGTCTGCATTTGTAGCTGGAGATTCCACCCAGATATTCCACATCATATGAAACTTCTTAGCACACCTTCTGGACAAGTAAGTGCCTTATATAACAGTAAGGCTGTATTAACTAGCCACTTCCAGAAATTAATGAATGACACAACTGGGGATTTCCATTTGAGCACAATGGCTTTCCGTGCATAGTAGAGTAGAAGTCCCAAGAGGATTCTGACCAACCGGCAGCGAGACAGAGGTTCCACAAGACCCAAAAGGCACACCTCCACCATCAGCGGAACTTGAATAGTAGTGACTGTTAGAATGAAACTGATGACCTCATTCCAGAAAGACTTTATCTGTGGACAGGTCCAGAAAACATACATAAAGTCCGCCGAGGACGCAGAGCATCGCCAACAGGAATCAGGGATATTTGGGTATATTTTATGTAACCGTATGGGTGTACAATACACTCTATGTATAATTTTAAATTGGATCAGCCTATCTCTTGCGGGAACTAGTTGTGAGAAGGAGCACGTCCACACTTCCTCCCAATCCCGGTATCCATAGTAGGAAAGTCCTCAACTCATTGGGTCCTAAGTGTTTCAAGTCCTTTATGTACATTACATAGTAATTCTTTGTATATAGTGGACAATGGCTTACTCATAGATCCATCCCTAAGTAAATCTTCCAGAGTCAAATTCTCAAATTGGGTATCAAAAGCATGTCTAAGTTGCAGAAATCTAAACAGATATGAGTTTGGCAAGTCATATATTAGTTTCAACTGATTCACATCCTTAACCACTTCAGCCCCGGAAGGATTTCCCACTTTAGGACCAGAGCACTTTTTGTGATTCGGCACTGCGTCACTTTAACTGACAATTGCGCGGTCTTGCAATGTTGTACCCAAACAAAAGTTGTGTCCTTTTTTTCCCACAAATAGACCCTTCTTTTGGTGGTATTTGATCACCTCTGCATCATTTCTGATCGCCGCTGTAAACAAAAGAAGAGCGACAATTATGCAAAAAAAAAAAACACATTTCTTACTTTTTGCTAAAATCCAAATCCAAAAAAAAAAAATATAAAAATTTTTTTTCCATCGGTTTTGGCCAATTTATATTCTTCCTCATATTTTTGGTAAAAAAAATCGCAATCGGGGTTTATTGATTGGTTTGCGCAAAAGTTGCCGCGTTTACGGATGATGAGAATTCATTTCTGGGGTTTTTATTTATTTATTTATTTTTTACTAGTAATGGCGGTGATCTGCAATTTTTAGTGGTACTGCAATATTGTAGCGGACATGTCGGACCATTTTGACACTTTTTTGGGACCATTGGCATTTATACAGCGATCAGTGCTACAAAAATGCACTGATTACTGTGTAAATGCCATTAGCAGTGAAGGGATTAACCTGGAGGGGGCGCTCTAAGGGTTAACTGTGTTCCCTGGGCGTGTTCTAACTCTATGTGGGCTGGCCTGGCTGGGGGAAGGGAGTGATCACAGCTTCCATATACAGGAAGCCTGTGATCACAGCCCTTCCCCCTCTGACAGAACGGAGATCCGTGTTTACTTACACGGACCTCTGTTCTTTCACTGCGGGGGGGGCCATCGCAGGTAGCCAGAGGCGATCGTGTCCACCCTACCCGCTCCCTGCCCCCCCCCGAACACAGTGAGCGCGCGAGTGCGCCTCCGGCGGCACGTGCACTCACAATACTAGTTATCGCGGACGCCGTCCTGTGACGGCATTTCGCAATAACGAGCCACCTTGCCGCCGTCACGATGCGGCGGGCGGTCGGTCGGCAAGTGGTTAATATCCCTACGCGCCCAGACACTCGGTTCAAGTATGGTCAAAAACTCCAGCAAGGTTGGGTTAAGCCAGAGGGGACTATGTGGAGAGGCATGTCCGGAGGGTAAAGGGCACAAGGATAGAGCCTCAGACCATGCCCGCAGGACAGCCTTCGAGGTCCATGATAAAGTAGATTCCACAGGACCTCATAAAAGCCCAAACAAGCTGCTTCCAGCACCACTGCTGCATTAGACTCTTCAGAAATTAGCTAGTTATGCGCATGAGTCAACTGGGCAGCCAAGTAATATTTATGTAAATCAGGACAGGCCAGACCCCCCTCGCCTCAAGGCCTCTGTAGCACCATCAGCCTGAAATGCGGTCGTCTCGTACCCCAGTGAAAAGAAAGCAGATTGGTATTTTTTGGGTATCCACACAGGGGGAGTGTCTAAAGGCATAAAGAAAACCAGGCAGCAGCTTCATTTTAAATTAATCCGCCCAATCAGGTATCTTTCATAGTTTGCACCAATGAAGCTAAATTTAGCGTGTAGTAATCAGCTGGGGGTGGAGATAGAGAGAATGTCTAGGGATTCCCAAAGAGAAGTTAAGAAAAGGATGAGGTCGTCTGCATACATGGCCAGTTTTTCATGTATGGAACCGACCTGAATGCCCTTGACCATGTTGACCTGCCTACTTGCAGAGGCAAGCGGCTCCATTACCAAAGTGAATAGGACTGCCTTGTCCCCCTTTACGATTGCAGATGGGGCCGGGAGGGCACCACCTAATTTAATCTGCTCCTTTGGGGACCTATATAAGATGTCAATCCACCTGCAGAATTCAATTCCAAATCCCATAGTTTCTAATATCACAGACATATACGACCAGGCCACAGAATGAAATGCCTTCTCGATGTCTAAGGCAACCAATACCCTGGTGGAGGTCTCAGAGGAAGGTAACTGTGTGTGCATAAAAACCCTGCACAAATTAATATCCATTGACTTCCCTGGTATGAAACCAGTTTGATCGATATTGACCAGAGATGGAAGAATCGTGTGCAACCTGGTGGCCAAGATCTTGGTCAATATCTTAAAATCATAATTTAGTAAGGAAATCGGCCTATAAGGCCTCATATACACTGGCGTTATTAACGTCGCATTTTGAGCTGTTTTTACAGCTTAAAAACGCCACACCATGTTATTCTATGGCCTCATATACACAGTGACGGTTTTGAGCTGTAGATGGCATCAGCATTCTTAAGCTATAAGAAGAACCCAGGACCCGCGCATTCTGCAGCTGCAGCGTTAGAGCGTTTTTGACACTGAGCCGGAAAAATGCTCAAAAACGCAGCTTTATGTTGTATACACATTGTTAAGCATCGCCAGGCGTTTCTCTGCCTCTATTCAAAATCAATTGTTCCCTATGGGAACCCATTGATTTGAATAGAAGTCACACCAGAAGTTGGATCCGACTTGTGGTACGACTTGTGTGCAGAGGATCTTGAAGGGGAACTCCTGCACAAATTTAAAAAAATGTTTGCGTGGGGTTCCCCCCAGGAGGTACCAGACCCTTCGGTCTGGTATCGATTTTAAGGGGGAACTACCCCATGGCATAGGGTCCCCCCCACAATCCATACCAGACCCTTATCCGAGCACGCAGTCTGGCAGGCCGGAAAGGGGGTGGGGACAAATAAGCGCCCCCCCTCCTGGACCATATCAGTCCACATGCCCTCAACATGGGGAGTATGGGTGCTTTGGGGCAGGGGGGCCCTGCGCCCCCACCCCAAAGCACCTTGTCCCCATGCTGATGAGGACAAGAGCCTCTACCCGACAACCCTGGCCTTGGTTGTCGGGGTCTGCGGCCGGGGGGGCTTATCGCAATCTAAAAAGCCCCCTTTAACAAGCAGAAGAAAGAAGAGCCAGAGAGGAGAGAAGAGCCGGAGCTGACTTAATAAAATATTTAAAAAATCTGTATATTGTTTTTTTTTGTACACATTTTTCAGGTGAATGGGTAGGGGTACAATGTATTCCCATACTCATTCACACAGGCTGGGGGTCCGGGATCTGGGGGCCCCCTTGTTAAAGGGGGCTTACCGATTCCGATAAGCCCCCCGCCCACAGGCCCCAACAACTATTGCAGAAAAATGTGCATAACGCTGATAAAATCTCGTTTTAACGTGGATTTTTTTCCTGCCGTTGGCATCGACGTTACTGCTCGTTTTTTTAAACGCCCATGTGTATGAGGCACATTAAGTTTAGGCCTTACCAAGTTTCGGGATGAGAACTGCCCCTGGTTCATAGAGGGGGTCAAGGATAAATGTTCCTTGTAGTCAGCGTAAACCTGAAGAATTTTGAATGTGAGTAGGGATGCATATGTTCTATACCATTTGCCAGGGAGACCGGTCCAGTGGGAAATGAACGAATAGCAGCTTCTATTTCCCCAGCCGTAAAATCTCTCTCCAAGAACTCCAAGTCTGACTGTAAGAGGGTGGGTAGGTTCAAAGTTTGTAGGAACTCTCTAAGCCTTTCCTCCGGCCAACCAGGAACCTCTGCATAGAGGTGCTCATTGAAGGTCTTAAATTCATGCAAAATTTGTTCAGAGTCAGAAATTAACCTGCCATCATAGCTACAAATTTCAGATACCACTGTTTACATTTTAGGCTCCGCGACAAGATTTGCAAAGAGTTTGCCATTCTTGTCCCCAGACTCGAAAATCCCCCCACCCAATGTATTAAGAGCTAGATGCGTCGATGTGACAAGTCTCTTCTTGCATCCGCTAATTGACTGATGTGATCAGGAGTCGGGGAATCAGAAAAGGCTTCTGCAGCCCTAGCTTCACCGCACTCAAGTTGTTTAACCTGGGAGAACATCTCAGAGTGGACCTCTTTGATGGCCAATATGTACTTCCCCCTTGTGTTGGCCTTAAAGGCCTCCCAGACCATTGGAGTCAAGGCCGTCATTTAGCTCCCAGTACTGCTGTAACTTAGGGGAAATCATTTCTTCAACTTTAGGGCCCTGCAGCCACTTGGTTGTCAAAAGCAATTTACGCCCCTGTTTCCCTACTACACCAAGGTAACCTCCAGCAAGGCATGATCGGAGAGGCCCGTAGGCAGATACGTGGCCCCCCGCACCGCTGCCAGTGCACAAGTGTTACCGAAAACCAGGTCGAGCCTGGAACCCGATCTATGGGTGGTAGAGTGAAAGGAATAGGCCCTATTGTTTTGGTGTTTCCATCTCCAAATTTCGGTGTAATTAAAGGAATTGAAGTAAATCAGGCGCATATACTCTGTTAGGATTAGACCAATCTAGAGATGGATCCAGAATGAGATTAAAATCCCCAGCTATATAAAGTCTGGAAAATTGAAATGTGGCCAGTTTTTCACACACAGTGTACAAGACCCACTGGTTGAAGGGAGGAGGAACATATACTGTACATTGGTCAGAGCATACACAATCCCCCTGATCTCTAATAAATGGATGATATAGCAACCCTCCAGGTCAAGTACCAAATGCAGCACCTTGTATGCAAGGGATTTTCTCAAAAGTATGGCCACACCCCTGGCATAACTTGAATAGGCGACATGGAAAGTCTGTTGCACCCAGGGTCTCCTGAGTGCAAGGATCTTATTGCCCAGAAGGTGGGTCTCTTGTAAGAATAATATATGGGGCCTATGACGATGTAAATACTTAAACATTGAGGCTCTCTTGATCTTGTCATTTAAAACCCGTATATTCCAAGAGATGAATTTCAGCTCCATAACCATTGGGGATAGATATGAAAGTATCTGGGTGACCCAAAAGCATAGGACTGCAGGCCATGTAGCAATTGGGAGAGTAGACAAGGCAAGGTAATGCTGAAAAAGGCAGTCACCAACATATAATACATTACCCAATCATTTAGTGGATGCAGAGCGTACCAAACAAAAAAGACAACATAACCAACTCAAATAAAGATATAGAGTCGCCGCTGACAGCAAGGGGAACCACAATGGCCCACCTCTCAATAAGCAGCGAAAAAATCCCTACTGGCCGGAGTCCCCAACAACAGTTCCAGTCAGTTTTATTCCCTAAACTCAAACTGAAGATTTGCTATTATAAAGTCCCTCCAGGTTGTGGAGAATAGCAGGTTAGCAACTCCTACTGGAATCGCTCGATGAGGTGGGTGTGGAAACTAACGCAGGTTTACACTTTAGGTAACTCGGGTGAGATTTGTAGGATAAGGTAAGATAGAGTGTAAAAGATCTGTGCATCTGGTATAGGAAAATAGAAAGATACTTCATCTTAAGGTGAGCAGCCAGTTGTCAGCATCAGCCAGGGTATCGAAGAAACGAACCACGCCTTTGCGTGGCACTCGGAGACGGCTAGGATAAAGCATGCTGTACTTAATACATTTATCACAAAGCCATTTACGGACATCATTAAAGATTTTCCTCTTCCTCTGCAGTTCAGCTGAAAAATCAGGGAAAAGGAGGACCGTATTTACCGTATTTAAAAGAGAAGTATGGGTTTCTGTTTTTTCCCCCATTATACTTACCTTGATGGATGCAGCATCAATCTGATGCTGCATTTTTCCACCTGGCGCTTCTACACTGAGAACCGAGCAATCAAGCACCGCCGATGGCTCGGTTCTCACAGATCCCCGAACAGAGAGGAGAACTGCCGGCTGTCAATCAGCAGCTCTCCTCTCTGCTCCTCACACTGCGGCTCGCTGAGAGGCTGAGGCGGCTGTTCTCTCCAGCATAAAATACACAACTGAGCATGTGCAGGTTGCCTACCCTGCCTGTGTTAGCTTGCCTTCCCGAGATAGACAGTGCAGGGAGGGAAGAATCTATGCATACAGGATAAAACAGCCTTTTTACATAATACAGAGGATTAACCCCTTAATTAATTAATTAACAAGCATGCTATGCTGCACATACTGACTGATTTTACTGTTGTGGGTTTAGTAACACTTTAAGGAAGCGGACAAGAAAAGGTCTGGGGAGATTCCAAGGGATCGCCCGATCTGTGGGCACCCGGTGGGCTCTTTCAACCACATACGTGGGGGGAACATCAGTTAGACCCAGCAGACCCTTAAAGAGTTCCTCCGCAAATCCTGCCGGGCAGTCCCCCTCCTCCCTGTCAGGCAGACCCAAGACTCTAACATTATTCCTTCTTAGCCGGTTTTCGACGTCATCAGATTTTGCAACAATGCTCCATACCTTGCGTTGTAGTTCAGCCATGGAGGTAACATGGGTGGTTGTAAAATCCTTGGTGGTTTGGATTCAGATTCGGTCATCCTCTCCCTTATTTTGTCTAGGTCATTTCGGATGAGGCTGCATTCTTCCACAGGATAGTCTATGCGAAACAGCAATGAGGTCATGCTCTGTTCTATCGCAGCAAGGATCATGGCCGTACTATGCTGAGGCAGTGGGAGTGATGTTGCCAGGATTGGAGTTTCCCTGGGCTCCATTTCCAGCTCAGCCAGCAAGGCCTGAAGCCTCCTGACCAAAGTGGCGTCCTGCTGTGGAAAAGGGGACGATGGCAGGTCATGCAGTGGATTAGCTTTGGCAGATTTAGGATTTCTTTCCTTTGAGGGCATCTGCACAAAGGATACCATGGGGGGGACTTCTAGAGGGGGAAGTGACCTGTTACTGGGGCGGTATTCAAGGTGAAGACAGGTGTGACCCCAGCAGCAACTGCAGCTAGGCCCCAGGAGGTCTTGGTCCAGCCCTCACTCCCCCACAGGTGAGAGAAAGGAGGATAAGGGTGTTGATCCTGTGCACTAAGATCCCAGATGAGGTAGGCCTTGAGTTCTCCATGGGAGGGGATGCACAGAGATGGCAGCAGTATTTGGGCCTCAGGATCGCGACTGAATCTGGCTCTCAGTACCGGCCCGGCAGTCCACCATGCTCCGGCATAAGGATGGAGGGGACACCTAGCAGAATAATTCTGAACACCGGGCCCCCGATGAGTGAGGAGAAACGCCCCTTAGCGGGATAGAGGCCAGGAGGATGGTGGCGTGTGTTAAGCTGCAGGCAGCTCAACAGGCCTCCTGTCCGCAGGTAGGTAGGAAGGTAACGGGGGAGTGGTGATGACAAGCCCACACTCCAGAGCTCAGGATGCTTGAGGCCCAACGCAATCCTGTGGGGACTGCACTGGCAAGATGGCGGCTGCGTGTGTGGACAGTCTATGGTAGCCCAAAATACTCCACAGAGCGGCAGATGTACCCCTCGATCCTGGCCCAGACAAGGTATGAGACAGAGAGGGGACACCTCGATGCTCACCGGGTAGGAGGATGGCCAGATGTCGCAGGATTATGGTCAGGATTCCCGGAGCTACTCTCCAACACGTCCACCGCAGCTCACATCAGGACACGCCCCCCCGAACTGGATGAATTTTAATCAGCTTAACAGCTTAAAGTTTATAAAGGATTTTAAGTGTCTAGATTTAGACCTATGTTAACCACTTCTGCTTCTGCACTTCTATCCCCATATGGACAGATATATTTCAACTGTAGGCCCTTTGCAATGGATCCAACAGCTTGTAAGCGGAGGTGAAGGGGGAGAACCTAATAGTAAGTAGCTATACACTCTTCCAAAAAGGTGGCCTCGGTTTAAAACGTCTTGCTTAACCACTTGACCTTGAACGTTTACCCCCTTTATGACCAGGCCATTTTTTGCTTTTTGGCACTGCATTCCTTTAACTGACAATTATGCACGGTCATGCAATGAGGTACACAAATTAAATGTATATAATTATTTTCACACAAATAGAGCTTTCTTTTGATGGTATTTGATCACCACTGGGTTTTTAATTTTTTGTGCTATATATTTACCGACAATTTTGGAGAAAAAACATTTTTTTTACTTTCTGCTATAAAACATATCCAATAAAAAGTTTTAAAAACCTAATTTCTTCATAAATTTAGGCCAATATGTATTCTGCTACATATTTTGGTAAATAAAAACCCCAATAAGCGCATATTGATTGGTTTGCGTGGAAGTTATAGCGCCTACAGACTATGGTATATATACTGGAAATTGTATTTATTTATTTTTTATACTAGTAATGGCAGCACAAGAAAGGCCGCTACATGAGGCGGTCAGCAAGCAGTTAAACAAAGCTGTCCTCTGTGTACAGCACAGTACCACACACTGTTACATAACACAGGTTGGCTCCAAATGTTTACATTTCTTATTCAGGGAGTGAGAAGCCCACTTGATCGCAGATATAAAAAAGGCAGGAACATGACCCTTGGGTAGTGCTGAGGGGCAAAAACTGCTCCAGACCTACCCATTTTCCCTCCCGCCAATACAAATTGTGATTGAGAATCTGCGTTTCAGTGGCCAGAAGTGAAAGTGTGTGATGTTTTGGGTGCACGGTTTAGTAACATTTTTTGGGGGACTGGTTTTCAAAAGATGCAGTTCTGGAATAGACTGTCAGCAACAGCTGACTGATGTGGCCTAATTACCATAAAGCTAAAAGTTGATTTAGTTATTTGAAATGATCAATTATAATTAAAAGCATAGAGATTTACAAAATACATGACAAATTGCAAATATAAAATACATTGCAAGAGTGTATGTTTTCAGAGCCAAATGCATTTTATATAATATTTTTGAGATGCATGGAGCTTCATTTTGGTGGTATTTAATAACCACTGCTATATATAAGGCAAAGTCCAACAATTTGGAATTAAAATGTTTTTCTTAGTTTTTGTTACAAAAGTTTGCAAATAAATTATCTTTTTTCATATATTTGAGCCAAAATATAATGTGCTACATTTCTTTGGTGAAAAAACAAACAAATCCATGTATATTTAGTCGGTTTGAAAGTAATAGAGTTTACAAACTACGTTTGAAAAGCAGTCCTTATATACTGACAGCATATCTCATTTCTTGGTGCCCTAAAATGCCAGGATAGTACAAATACCCCCAAAATCACCCCATTTTAGAAAGTAGATAATCCAGGGTATTTTAGTTGAAATTTAAAATAATTTTTTTTCTGTTGTTGTTAAGTTATTCCTCACATACAGCATAGAAATATTTTCAATTACACCCCAAAACACATTCTGCTTCTCCTCCCAAGTAAAGGGCTACCACATTTGTGAGACTTTTTCATAGCCTAGATGCATAGTGATGCCCAAACTCCAAGAAGCACCTTCGGGCTTTCAAGGAGCATAAATTATGTGTCTAATTTCCTAACTACTTATCATATTTCTTGAGTTCCTGAAGTGCCATGACAGCAGAAACACCCACAAAATTACCACATTTTGGAAAGAAAACACCCCAAGACATTTACTGAAAGGTATAGCGAGTCTTTGGAAAATGTAATTTTTTGTCACAAGTTTTTGGAAAATGCAGGAAAGAAAATGAAAATGTATTTTTTACACAAAGTTGTCAATTAACCCCTTGACCACAGGGCACTTAAACCCCTTCCTAACCAGACCAATTTTCAGCTTTCAATGCTCTCACATTTTGAATGACAATTACTACACTGTGCCCATATGACATTTTTGTCCTTTTTTCACACAAATAGAGCTTTCTTTTGGTGGTATTTAATCACCATTGGGGTTTTTATTTTTGTGCTATAAATGGAAAAACAGCGAAAATGAAAAAAAATGCATTTTTCTTTGTTTCTGCTATAAAGTTTTGCAAATTAGTAATTTTTCTTCATAAATTTTGGCCAAAATGTATACTGCTACCTATCTTTGGTGAAAATAACTCAAATTAGTGGATATTATTTGGTCTTTGTGTAAGTTATAGAGTCTACACTCTATGGTGCCAATCACTGAAAATTGATCACACCTGATGCACTGACGGCCTATCTCATTTCTTGAGCATGTGCATACCACAAATGACACCCTAAAACACATTCTGCTACTCGTCCCATACTGATACCACATGTGTGACACTTTTACACAGCCTGGCCACATACAGATGTCCAACATGCAGGGAGCACCATCAGGCATTCTCAGGACATAAATTACACATATAATTTTCTGACTACCTCTTGCAATTTTGAAGGTCCTGGAGCACCAGGGCAATGGAAACGCCCAAAAAATGACCCCATTTTGGAAAGTAAACTCCCCAACGTATATTCTATGAGGCATAATGAGTCTTTTGAACTGCTCATTTTTTCCACATGTTTTTGGAAAATGTGGAAAGAAAATGAAAACACTTTTTTTTTACACAAGGTTGTCCATTTATACAATATTTCTAACACACAGCATGTACCTAGCAAAAATTTCACCCTAAAATATATTCTGCTACTTGTCCTGAGTATGGCAATACCACATGTGTGACACTTTTACACAGCCTGGCTACATACAGAAGCCCAATATGCAGGGTGCACCATCAGGCATTCTAGGGGCATCAATTTCAAATCTAATTTGACTACCTATTACATTATTGTGAGGCACTGATGGGTGCTGTAGTGGCACTGATGGGTGCTGTAGTGGCACGGATGGGTACTGTAGTGGAATGGATGTGTCATGGATGAGAACTGATATGGTATGGATGAGCATGAATGAGGCATAAATTAGCACAAATGGAGGTGGATAAACCATGGATGGGGATGACTGAGCATGGATGGATGGCTGTGCATGGATGCATGGGTGAGCATGGATGCATGGGTGAGCATGCATGCATGGGTGAGCACACATGCATGAGTAAACGGATGGATGGGTGAGCACGGATGGATGGCGGAGCATAGATGCATGGGTGAGCACGGATGAGGCTGAATGGGTGAGCACGGCTGGATGGGTGAGCACAGATGAGGCTGCATGGGTGAGCACAACTGGATTGGTGAGCACGGATGCATTGGTGAGCACGGATGCATGGATGAGCATGGCTGGATGGGTGAACACGGATGCATGGGTAAGCACAGATGGATGGCAGAGCACAGATGCATGGGTGAACATGCATGCATGGGTGAGCACAGATTGATGGTGGAGCATGGGTGCATGGCTGAGCATTGATGCATGGGTGAGCATGGATGCATGGGTGAGCACGTATGCATGGGTGAGCACAGATGGATGGCGGAGCACAGATGCATGGGTGAACATGGATGAGGCTGGATGGGTGAGCATGGCTGGATGGGTGAGCACAGATGAGGGTGCATGGGTGAGCACAACTGGATTGGTGAGCACGGATGCATTGGTGAGCATGGCTGGTTGGGTGAACACGGATGCATGGGTGAACACAGTTGGATGGCAGAGCACAGATGCATGGGTGAGCATGCATGAATGTGTGAGCACAGATGGATGGTGGAGCATGGATGCATGGCTGAGCATTGATGCTCATGGGTGAGCACGGATGCATGGGTGAGCACGGATGCATGGGTGAGCACAGATGGATGGCGGAGCACAGATGCATGGGTGAACACGGATGAGGCTGGATGGGTGAGCACGGCTGGATGGGTGAGCACAGATGAGGCTGCATGGGTGAGCACAACTGGATTGGTGAGCACGGATGCATTGGTGAGCACAGATGCATGGGTGAACATGGCTGGATGAGTGAACACGGATGCATGGGTAAGCCGTACAGGTTTAGGAGATATTCATTTTACCTACAGGTAAGCCTTATTATAGGCTTACCTGTTGGTAAAAATTACATTGGGGGCATACAACCGCTTTAATAAAAAATGAATAACACACAGCACAGACATAATAACACCCCAAAACACATTCTGCTACTCCTCCCAAATAAGGCTATACCACTCGTGTGAGATTTTTTCATAGCCTAGCCCCATAGAGGGGCACAAAATCCATAGAGCACTTTCAGATGTTTTAAGGGCATAAATTACACTTCTAATTTAATGACTACCTATCACATTTTTTGGAGGCCCTAGAGCACCAGAACAGTAGAAACACCAAATGACCACATTCTGGAAAGCAAACACCCCAAGGTATTTTCCAAGAGGCATAGTAAGTCTTTTGATGACATAATTTTTTGCCAAATTTTTTGGGGAAAATGCAGAAAGAAAATGAAAATATTTTTTTACACAAAGTTGTCAATGTAACAAGATATTTCTCACACACAGCATGGGCATGCTTAGAATTACACCCCAAAACACATTCCGCTACTCCTCCTGAGTATGGTGATACCACATACCACCATATTGTATCTTGTGCAATGTAATGCAATGGTCGCCTCTGTACATGTGGTCAGGGAATATAGCTTAGTTTAGAGTCATCCATAGTGACACTGTACTTCTCAGGGGGGGTGGGAGTGATCAGTGTTTATATCTTTATTTTTTACACTCTGATTGCTCACTACAATCCCAAAGACTGCAGACCTTTAACAATAAAGGGGGCCGCTAGATACCAGCCCCCCACACATGAATGAGTTATACCGCTACTCGTTCACAAAAAAGAAAAGTATACCCAGAAATAAAAGCACCAAAATGTTTGAAAAGTCCTTTGTTTAAAAAGAGATAGAAAGTCACACAATGTAGATCCATCATCAATTGCATTGTTCAGTGATGCAGGTCCACATCAATGGTGATAAATGACAGCCGCCGATCCAGCCACAATAAAACAACCTAATGCCTGCCGAAACATGTTCGATCTCGTCGCTTTAATTATGCCAAATGACTACAACCTTGTGTTCAGTGGTGAAATAAGTTTTAAAAAATATGTTACATGCAGTAAAATAAAAAAATGAATGTGTGGGGTAATTCAGCTGACAGCTGAATGAGCAGGGCAGGGATATTGTTAGAATCTAACTGGTTGTTAGAATCCTGGCATGTGCCAGCTCCCTGACAACCAGCATTCCTGAGCTGGAACTGTCACATTTAGCAGTGGTAGGAATACCACTGCTAAATGTTTCACTTCCCACTGCAGCCTCGGGTCCGGTCTGTGGTAAAATAAGATGTAACAGTGCATTAAATACCAAAAAAAAAAAAAAAAACCAACGCACGGTATTTAGTGAATTGCCTGCTTCTGAGATAATTACCATATGAGTTATTTTAATGTGCGAATTCATGGGGGAATTGACCCCCAAAAAGTAATCTGTAGAATTACAGTTAATTAATTATATTATAAAAAATGCTATACAGAAGTCCAGCAAAATCACATAGTCAGCAAGCCAACCAGTAGCGCTAAAGTAGAGAATATGAAGATGTTAACAAGTCCGTTTCTATATACAAAGGTCATGAAAACAGGGTGTCCCAGCTGACCCTGTGGGACAAAAGTACTGGAAACATATATCTTTGCCTGAACAATTGTAGAAGTATAAGAGATGAAATCGCGATGACCAACCGAACGACTGATACACTAAAACGACCTGAAGACATATCGTAAAAAATATTATATTAATTAATTGACATTAAGATGTCTAATGAAAAACCCCCAGTTAAGGGGGTACTTAAGCGTGTAATTTTATTGAGTATACCATTAATAGAGTCTTCGTCCGTTAAGTGATTTATGGCACGCAACCAAAAAAAAAAAAAAAAACCATAAATTACGTGACAATGTAGAATAAAATGGTGTCTGGCCTGGGCTCCGACG